>JAQFXM010000238.1:0-60251 GCA_034693345.1 Entomobrya multifasciata
TTTTTAGCATTAAATGAAAACATACAGTAAAATTGTAAAATATCCACGCCATTACGAACTCATTTGTATAGTAGATACATGCAAGGCCATGTACATTGCAATAGTACACGGGCATTGTAATAAGCAATAGCCTTACATTGTAACAGTAAACGGGCATTGTAATAAGCAATAGTCTTACATTGTAGCTGACATCACATCGCTGGCTTGTGTAAGTGATGATGATGATTATCCTTATCATGATATTCATACAGAATACAGAGAGAACGATGCGACGCACACACACAGTCACACAGCCCAGCGGAGTCAGAGATAATCTGAAAACGCAACAAGCTGTGTGTATTGTGCCTTCTCATTAAGGCATGCCACTTTTATTTCCGGTCTTTCACATAAACCAGCCAAGAGACACACGTGAGCTTGAGGAAACAAGTAAACTTCATCTGCTCTGCTGTATGTGTGTGTGAGTAACTCCAACTCTTTGAAAACATGAACAACAACTTTATCACTTTAACATAAGTGAACCTCCACCATGACCAAGACCGCCTTTTCCCTTAATAGTTTAATGTGGTTAAATTGTTCAAGTTTTGTTTCATGCATTATTAGGAAGCCCACTGGTTTCGCTTTCTTTTTTGACGGGAAGCAGCATGATGATGGCAAACGAGTTGACCTCCTATCTTGCTCCATTCAACATCCAGCAGCTTACGCAAAGCAACGTCACTATTGACTGCACGCGACCATATTTATATATTACGTAGCTTTTTCTCATCGTCATGCATTTTAAATTGGAATACTAGAGAAAAGTGGCAAAAAAGCGGAGAAGTTGAATAACCTTTTTTAATGTTGAATGTTTAGTGAAATGAGAGAAACAAAAAGTGGAAAGGCACAAGTTAGCATACAAGATCTCTGATAAAAAAGAAAGAGATGTGATGATGATATGATAGCCAAGCCAGCAATGCAGAGGGAGTGAAAGTTTCAGAGCACAACATTGAGAGGCGAGACTATAAAGCTCTGCGGTTTCCATCATACTTTATTGCACTCTCTTCATTCCTCATCCCGTCCGACACTCTCAACTACTCTTGCTGTTCTCCATTACATTTCCATTCATCCATGATCATGATTTTTTATCCAGCTAGAAATCCACAGCCAGCCCACCCTCACTCTCTACTATATACTTTGCTTTGTAAAAATGTGTAAAGGGTGAAATAACTGGTTTGTTGCAAGATTACTTCTTTTTCAACCAATAATACACCATACACCATAGAACAACAGCCATAATAAACTTTTCCCTGTTGTATTTGATGTGGTTGTATGTGACTGGATTGCACTTGAGAGAATGGAATAAAGGACATAACGTTAGTCATTTAGAGTGACTACCATTACCACAAAAGGTACAACAAAACATGTAAATAAAATGCCATAAAATGTACGCATCACGTAATGTAATCCAAATAGTTAAATTGCATAACCACCTTTTCCATTTTACTCGAAAATGCCACACAATAAAGCTTTCTTGCATCCTACACTTATATTTAAAGTCTAGACTATTTCCTGCACGTGATTGTACCCAAGTTCCCACTTTACCAAGAATGAAGGATTCTCAATATGCCAGGAGATGGAAAATTATTAAAATTTTGAATGAAGAGAAATGAATATTTAATGCCAGCGTGAGAAACGGGAAAGGCTACTTTTGAATACTTTGCCAAAAAAAGTAACTTTGTCTTCGCACGTCTCTGGAAAAACTTTTAAGATGGCACATGGAACAGCAACGCACAAAAAATCCCGCATTTATTATAACTCAACCCGTCCCGTGTCTGACGTAGACATTTTTTAATTCCTTCGCCAAACAATTCTTTGTATACTCAATAAGCTATTTTTTCTCTTTTTTCTTCAAAATGACAAAAAATATTGAACCTTTCATACACGCTGCTATTGAACTGATGATTCTGACCTTTAACTATCGAATGTACCTCTTTCTTTCTCTCTGGAAATATCTAAATCGCAACAGTTACCAGAAAAACCCGGAGATTTCAGTTTTATTGTTGTACATAACTTCCTAAAATGATGAAGACGTGCTCAGACCAAACTTTTTTTCCTTCTTAAAGTCAACATTACGAATTTCTTCTTTTTTTCAGGAAATTTTTAAGCCCTTTTAGCTTGTCTTATTTTTTTGTATATATCCCTATTCTCTGCAAAAAATATCATTAAATATTCTACATAAATAGTTTTATTTATTATGTGGACTTGGGACTATTTTTTAAAGAGAAAAAAGTCTTTTGTTAAACAACTGCCACCATTATTCTTCCCAATTCAAACGAAAAAAAGAGCAAGCCAATTCAGCTATTCTGTTTAGAACGTGTGTACTGACTACATACTGTAGACAACCAAACCAACGTAGACCAAAGCATTTTTATTGCTACTTTTCTCCCATTTCTCCTTTTCCTCTTTGCTTTTAAGACTGAGATGTACGATGTACACATATTATACACAACTGTGATGGAAAGAGAACCAAGATAGAGATTGCATTGCTTTTTATTTCCTTCCGTTTCCCACTCCTTCCAACTCTCCCTTTCTTTTTCGTGCCTTTTGCCTTCCAATATATTATCCGATTTTTTTGTATGAAAATCTACAATTTTTGTTGTCTGCAATTTTTTTCGCAAAAAGAGAGAAAGGAGAATGGACTGCATTTAATACTACCTTATAGCCTTCACTGGTCGATGGTCTTATCCAGTCAAGAATTCTGCTGTGGACCTAAACCGGTATATTTAAATAAATCGTCTAAATTCAATGTAGCCAAGTTCCAGAAGGTATAATGTATCATGTTTCTCATTTAAGTAATCTATACACGACACAATTGACCTAACTGTGAAGAACTTCTAGTTAAAAATGACAGTTTAAATTGTTCTAAATGTTTGCTGCTAATTGGCCTAAATGTATTTATTAGACGGACTGAATTTCTCTGTACAATTTTAAATGGTTTTGTTATTCCTGGAATTTCATGAAGACAGAAAAAGGAATCAATGAATTACACTGGTGTACCCTACCGTACGAAGTTTAGTCAGTCAGTCTTTCTGTGGTATCAAAAGCAGTTTCAGCATTAACCAAGGCTTTACAGCACCAATGCTACGCACCATTTATGTCAGACACGAAAGAAAAGAAAGAAAAAAATGGGCCAATCCAAACTGAAAAGAAAGGAAGTTGTAGAGAGAATATGAGAAGAGAGAAAGGGTGAAGCTGAGAGAGAGTTGAAGGAAAAAAGACTAAAATATAAGTTGAGCTTTAGATTTTTAGTAGGTTGAGTAGAGTCAGAGAGTTCATTTTTGGAAACATGTGCAATTCTTAGGAAAAAAAGATGCTGAAGTGGGCATATTATGTTGGTCTTCATCATCTTGTGCTTGAGGGTAGTAAAGATTAGCTCGATTAAGCAATGTGCACCTACCTACAATCAAATATAATGTGTAGGTATGTTATGTTGCACTTCACAAATTAAATGGACCGACATCACAAAAAAATGACGGATTTGGAATGATAGGTCTACAAGATAAATAAGTTATGCTGTGATTATAATTTGATAAAGATTGCAAAATGCATGTAGATAATTTTAAATAAAAGTTCCAATTTGAACGAATAAATTATTTGTCTTTTTTTACTATTTGACAATCTACAACTTATACTTGAAGGTAAACAATAACATATATTTCATATTAAAAACAGGACAAATTTGAAACACATTTAAAAACATTTCAAGGATTTATTTTCGAAACTCCTGATAACATTGTACTTTTAGGAATACTCCAACCAACTACTCTTTGGTTGCAGACTGTGCACACTTTATTCTCTGGATTCCTCGGCACGATTCTCTTTCTGACTTTCAGAATAACTTTGACAATTAAATGAAAACTTAGCTTTCAAAATTTGAGGATTGACTCCAACTTTAAATATCGAATCAAAAGAGAAGACTTAAATATTTAGATTAGTTTGTATAAGAAAACTCTTCTCGAGATTCTCGTTAGTTTTCAATATTTAGTGAAACTTCATCATGTTACACTGGAGTATCTACATATATCATTGTTCATATTTGCATTTTTTATGAAATACATGTTTAAAAATAAAAACATTTCTTCAAACATGAAAATCAATTTGCAATGCAATAGCGTTCTTAAAAATGCCATTTTTCGACAAATTTGAAGTTTGCTGATTTATTTTAATGAAACTATAAAAGTAAACGTAGTGCAAGCTCAATCATTATTCATAATGCAAAATGAAAATGCAAATCAAGTAATTTAACATGGGTATGTTCCCTATCTACAAGCGAATCTGAAAATCTTCATCTTTTTTTCTTGATCTTACATATTTAGTTATATGAATCTCTAACTTCCAGTTCCAGTGAAGGATTTGCATACTAGTACATATGTACATATGTATGTATGTATGTCTCTCGTTGTATGAAAGACAAACGTACTACTACTCACGTACAAATGCTAGCCATTTACTTGTACTTTGGACTTTCTTTGTCTCGCATTCCCTTGAGTTACACTCAAAACACAAATCATTGAATTGCACCATTTTTCGTTTTTCCTATCCGGATAGAATGTTGCATAGTTTGTTGAGAAGATAAGCTGGCTACTTTTGTTCATTATTTGAATGCTCTGCATTTTCCCGAATTTTCGGTTTTATTTAATCAGATTATATACATTTGCATTTTCCTGGAATTGATATTATCATAATCTCCTTCAACCTTTGGACTTATCTCTTTTGTCATTTAGTCAGTTAAAGTAAGTCAAAGATTTTTTCCAGGGTACATAAAGCAAAATAACAAAGTATTTACAAAGTTTATGTAACTCAAGAAATACACGCGTAATTTTAGTAATTAGAAAATCTGAAGATACATGACGTAATAATTATTTCTAGTTAACTTTTCCTTGGACTTTTGAAAAATTTATTTTTGAGATTACAAGCACGTCGATAACTTAACTTCATTTCGTAGTAGGAATTATAGTTAACCACAGGTGACACAGTTGTATGACACGTTAGACTTTTGGCTAGTTGGAACATCGAGTAATTGCATCGGAACGAAAAGCTTTTGTGACACTGAAAGTTGTAAGATCTGTCGTGATATTTGGGTAATAAAAGCATTTAGTTTTTTAAATTTAAGTTCAAATTCAATTTTCGCTTGATTTCATTGTTTTACGGACATAAGCGATTAAAGATGATTTATTGGGTTTTTTGCAGAAAAAGTGACAGGACCGACCAGCGATCATTGAAAAGCTTTGTAACTTTCCTCATTTAGTGACGAATTTTCGGGTTTTTGTCTTCAATCAATTAGGTGAAGAAATGCACTTAATGTATCAATCATTAATCATGATTTTGTGAAATGCATTGCCCTTCTTTAGTAATACATCATTTAAGAATTTCACATTCTGTTGTATTTATAGAATTCATACGTCATCTGAAATGGACCGTTGGCCAGGTTTTGACCCCGCAAAGTCACTGCGAGAAACGTCAAAGCCTCTAGATGAGTACATCAAGAAGCTTGAAAATCGTCTATCTGCTATGGATAATCATTTGAAAACTGCGAAAGAAGAAGCTGAAAAAATGCAAATGGAACGAGATATAGCAGTAAAGGAATTGTCAATTATCAGTGCTAAGTATGCCAAGTTGGAAGAAAAACAGGCCATTCAGCAATCTATTGAAGCGTCCATTGGGCTTCATAATGCATTTGAAACTGCTCAGTTTGTAATGCGACAAGTTCGAAATCATGGATCTGTTCGGGAAGATCCAAAGGACCTGTCAAAGGACCTTGAAGCTGAAGCACTGAAGCAAGAACTTGAAGAACTTCTTGTACACAATGAAATCATTGCAAAGGAACTGAGGAATGAGCAAGAAGAAAACGAAAAACTTCGCGGTGACATTGCGAATCTTCAAACAGATTTGGAAATTCTCCAATCTGTCAGCATCAGATTTCGGAATATTTTCCGTGATTTTGCCCAAAATGCTCAGAGTAACTTCCAGGATACTGATCAAATCATTGGTTCCATTAGTGGCAGCCGACCACCAAGCAGTGCTTTTGTAAGTCAATCATCAATTCAGGGGTCTGTGGATGCAAACACAGGGGATCAGAGTGAACTTTTCGGTTCTGAAGGTGCTGCGAATGTCTCTTTTGATAATGGTATGAATCAAGCTTGTGGACCGGTTGATGAGGAAATTATTCCAGACGTGTTTTTTGATGCAGTAAGTAAAATCACACCAGAGGAAATGGCTGCCCTGGAGAAGGCATTTGAGAATGTTTAAATTATTTTGTCAATGTGATGATGATGATTAGTGTTAATGACTCTTTGTGAACTTCCTTTATGAATTATTTTTTGAAGTTTCATTTTATATTAGTTATTTAGAAGTTTAGGAGGCTCCTAAAATGTAATATTCATTAATGATTGGCGAAGTTTAATTAGAACTTTTAGTTATATAAATTACATAACTAATTTTATTGTTGTCTCCACCTCCACCTATAAAAATCACTTAATATGTAATAAATGTGCGATAAAAATAGATAAAATGTTAAGCGTGAATCACAGAAAAGTTACATCTAATTTTTAACATCTATCGCATATGTATGTATTGCATATAAGGTTTAAGTTGATGACCTAAATGTGTTTTTAATTTTATGCTTTTGCCGTAGTCGTTATCATTAATTTATATCAAAAATAATTGATCACAATGAGATTTAAAAGCTCCATAAGAAAAGTCTCCACACATAAAATCTTTCATTGAAATAAACATAAATAACTTTGCACATTCAATTGAGAATTTTCCACATGTTGGCAAACAGCCAGTTTATAAAATATAATAGTAGAAACTGTCTGAAAAACAGGAAATGACTATAATAGAAATATCCTTTTTGGAAGCCTAAAACTGCAAACCCATTTCCAACTGTCTCCTTTTCCCCATATTACATCCATGCATTGGCCGTGTCTCCTCCACAAAATACCCATACACATATATATATTATTTCTCTTCAATTGTTTTACAGTTCTTCAGTGTATAGTCTTCTTCACTGAAGGTATTGCCTACTTCATTAGAAGACTTTAAGACTATCATCATTGATGTTGGTCACGACACCGCAACGCCAGCAGGTTGTTATTTTCCTCTTTTTTATGGTACCTCCTCGCATGGCATGCCTTGTGCCCATTGTCCAGCAGTCACCGTCACCTACCACCGCCACCCGCACTGTTACCAAAACTTATTGTATCCTCTCCTCCGCTTCTGTCCTCTGTCATTCTCCATTTATTTTCTTGTGTTTACAGCAAAACCAAGTGAATCCATCCAAAGACAAGCCAACTTTTTTACTGTATACCCTCTTCTGGGAATGTGCACGGTTATTGTACAAACGCATTTTCACTTTTTATCACGACTTTTCCATCCTATTTTAATCCCTGCTGATTCCACCGCATACACCATTCTCCTTTACTCCTCCACCTCAAGTAAAAACACAAAAACCTCCAAAGAAAAAAAAACTAAGGACACAAACTTTTTTCCAAGAAAATGAACCAAAGGCTTAACTAAAAAACTTGCCTTGTGGAGGAATATTGCTTGCTTGCCTAGGCCAGCACGTCAATATTTGTTGCTTTCTAAACGAAACGATCACGCAAAGAGACATCTATACTTTCTCTTCTCCTCCCGATAAAAAAATGTTCGCACAAAAATATTGTACAGGGGAAAAGGATCAAGGGACACATCAGATGGTTTCGAAAAGACTTATTACCAAAAGTATATTGGCATTTTCCCATGACTTGTTAGCAAAATGACGAGACGCTCCAATAACTTTTCTTCGTTGCTGCGGCGGTTTCAGAGCTACAACTCTTGATTTTTCCTCCTTTCTTTATTCAAGACATACATATAAACTTATAAGATACATTAAATATAAATACTTCTAAAATGCCATCAACATGATCACTGATCATCTACTTTGTTCTTAATGTAATGTCATTTGTTGCCTGCCTGAAGATGACTGTAACTTTCTCTGATGCTGCTCTGCTTGCAAGTAAGCATGAATGAATGCATGTATTTTTTGCGGTCTCTGCTCTGGTCATAGTTTTTTTTTTCAAGTAAACTTATGTTTGGGAAAGTTTTTCCTAGATCGTCGTCGTCGGTAAAAGTGTAATAATCATTACCAGTGTCAGTAGCAGCAGGAGTGAAAGCATATTTCTTGTGGGCTCAACTTTTTTTTGAGGAAGAAGAGTACATACTTTTTGGAGTAGTTGGTTTGGTGGTGGTAGGGCAGGGGGTCTTTTATAAGATGGATATTTGAAGATATATAATGTACATAAGTGAAAGTATGTAGTTTGTTGAAATGTAGGACAAAGGACACACACATGTGTGTGTTTGTGTTGGGTATTATGTAAAAAAGGGAGTAGGTCACTTTTTTCGATTTTATAAAATGAAGAAAGTTTAATGTTGCAATGTTTGTTGGAGGTATACATATAAAAATGTTAAGAGGGGAATGGAGATGGAGATTTTTTTCTGTAAGCTGAAAAGCTATCATCTTCAGAGAAGAGAAGCGATTGGTCAGGAGGTTAGGAGGATAAAAGATAAAGCTAATCAAACAAAAATAAAAAAAGTTTCAGGTCAACTTTTTGTCTCTGTGTTTACGTTTATTTTTTTCGTAATAATTTATAAACAAATCTGACCCACATATTATAAAAGATTCAAAGGAACTTCAAAACAAGAATTTATTCAAGATTATTGGATTGATTTTTCATTTGAACGCTGTAATCAATATTTTGTACTGAATGTAAGCTAGTATGTTAAGTACAGATATATTTTTCATAACGAAATTAGATGGCGAATGATGGTGAACGGATAAGGTAAATATAAATTGTGAAAATTGAAACCCCATAATAATCAGTTAAGTTTTCTAATATAAAAATGTTGATTTTTTAAGATATGCGATAAATACAAAAACACTTTCTCGTTCTACGGACAGGCGAATGTATAAAAACTCGTTTGGGGCATATTAATGCATAATTGAATTAATATTTTTGAACTAGTTTTCGTTATATCCTGTAAAAAGGCTAATTGATGTATATAGTATGTTGATTAATGTTCCTACATGCATTAATTGTGTTAAAAATTTCGCTAAAAACAAACTAGGCATGGTTAAACAAGCTGCAAGTTGAAGTGGAGTATCCTCATGTTATCATGCTGGTATAAATGTGAGGGCTTTTTAGAACTAAATTGCAATTTTGCATACATTTATTGCATCTCTCGGTTTACGATTCAACATGCCTTAAAATTCTGTGAAAACACTTGTCTTATACGTATAATGTTTATTGCAGCACAAGAAATTTGATAACAAGCATACTTATTTCCGGTACTGTGACTGAGTAGTGCTACTTGCATGCATAGTAGTATAAGCATAGCATGGTATTTAAATCTGAAGTGGTATTATTTGGATTTTTCCAAATCTTTGTTACTACCAACGAATTCCCTCTGGATACTTGATGTTATCAAGCTTATACTTGTTTTCGTTTACTATGTGACGGGAAATTATATTTGCAGAATGGTTTTCAAAATTCCTTCATCTTTCTTTTCATCATTCAAATCATTCATCTATTCCTCGCCATTCATAAAGGCTAGTTTGCCTGTCACATTATTTCCTCTCTCAGAGACTACAGTAAAACCATTTTTATGGTACTATAATAATATTATTAGCTCACATTTACATATAATATCTTACATTTCACATTACAGATATACAAGATCCACGACTTATGTCATAATGTGTTGTTGTCCTCCCTCACAGAACCCCTTTTTTACATAACCATGATATTTTTTGGCAAGGAAAGGCAAAAACACATTTCGTTTTCTGAGAAATGTTTGTTTTCATACTCTCAGTAATATTTGCTTTCTTTGAAATTTTTTAATAGCATATTTTGTAGATATAAGCATTACTTCGACTAGCTCACTACAATGTTTATTTTACACACACGCGAACTCCAAAAAGACTTTGAAAATGCGTAGGCTTCTGGGGGCGACAACCGATAATATGAACATGAAATCCGATGCACTTCTGTCTCACATTACCCCTACAAGCTTTGAAATACTCCCCCAAAGATTTACGTGCAAAGTTAATTAAATTTTACTGTTTAATATGCAAATCCTGTCACAAAATCTAACGATTAATATGCATCTTAATCTTAATATATAAAACGACGCTTTTTGAAATGCAAAAGGTAATTACAATGTTTCGAAAACTTCCCAGACTTTCTGAAATAGTTTTGTTATAAGTTAGTACATTCTCTTAGGCTATTTTATTGTTATCTCGCGTCAATGCTTACTTGTTTACCTTTTTTTCTATCTTCAAACACAATAATTAGCCGTGTTGGCCCAAGGCACTACGCTACTTTTTCTATTGTCCATATCTCAAACAAACACTCATTGTTTGTACAGAACAAATAGCGACATTCAACAGATATTTGATTCATGCTCTTCTCCTCTAAACTTAAACAATATCCGTTTTTTCTTGCTTTTGTACACAAAACCACACAGTCACCAATCAATAAAAAGCGCAGAGAAGTAGAACAGTTCCCACTCATTTCCCCATCTCACTTTGCTTTCACTCTTATGGAATTTCAGTTTGAAGGATGAGATGCAAACATCATATATGCATTTTCTCTCTACACGAGGATTTTCCACATATTCTCACTCAACGCACACGTTTTCCCTCTGCACTTGATCCGATTACCACCATGATATTATCATTAAGGCATAAAATTATGAAATAATGGAGATCCACTTTCCCTTTTGTCTTTTTCATATACACAAAATGCTTGATGGATTACCTTCAACTTTTCCAAATATCAAATATTTGATGCATGTGTGGCAGTCTTATTGAAAATCCTTGTTTTTGCGTATTATTACTTTTCTTCTACTAATATCCGTGGGATGAAATACACTTGGCTGCTGGTTTGACTGTAATATCACATCTCGAGAAGTACATAACACAGAAAATTGAAATTTGAGTACCTTTCATTTTCTTTCATATTGTTTGGCAAAAAGGCAATGGATAAATGTGATATAGCGTATTACGAACACGAGATGGAATCATGTTTCGAATTTCCACATTTTGAGGAAAACTTTGTGCATCAATAAATAATCAGCGTCTGTGTTTATCTTGTGCGGAAAAGTGAAATTTACCAATTAAATATACTCCAATGCTAGAGGAATTTTAAGTGTATCGTTCCAAATTGATATACGGTTTGTGCACATTGCAAACTGCTCGTGACTGGTAAACCTTGCTGTTTTCCATACATATTTTATAACTGCATTCATTACTAGCATCGTTTAAACAAGCTTGTTAGATAAGTCCAAACTCCAACCATGTTTATTCTTTAATGAATGTATTTGTAGAGAGACTGAATCAGAAAGTATTCATTCTTAATTTACCTTGAGAGAGACTATTTAGTAGGAACACAAGTAATTTATGCGACAACGTGTTTCAACCTGAACATTTTTAGAACAGATTCCAAGGAAAAGTGTTTTCCAAGGCCATTATGCTATTTTACACGTGTGCCAAATGTCAATCATGACAATTTATCATTGACGAAAAAAACTGTTCTTACAGAATACCTAATGAATAGAAATCTATTTCACCCTGAAAACGGTGTCTGACTTGCTTGTATAATGTATCCCTGTAAAAAAATCTTTTCACTAAACTATTTGCCTCGAATAGCTTGGCACACGCACGGGACTTTTTTCATGAAAAACCTTATTGTCAGGAACGTTAAATGTGGGAATCTTTTTAATGTGACCCCCTCGGCAATTTGGTTTTTTTACTGTTTGGCAAGTAGAGTAAGAGGTAGTAGTCGTATTTTCATGCAATTTTTATTATGGGAAAGCTCTGCTGTTACAAGTTCATCAGCATAAAACTGGATTTTCTTTTCTCCCTCTCCTCTTTACTTCCTCCTTTTCTTACCTCACGTTCCGTTACACAATTTAACACCGTATTAAAAGCTTAGTTTTTAACCTCTCCTGCCACTTTCACCAAATGAAATATTGCGATGGAGAGTGTATGAGTGCCGTCACCGCCACCGCTGCCGGTCATATGTGAAAACGTGAGAACAAGTTGACACAAAAGAATGCATGCATGTCGTCTCTTATTTTTGTACATGGTACTTTCACCATGTAACGTCTTGCTCTTCTAGTTCCACTTCACACGAAGTACTTCTTGTGGCGACTTATCCCCACCGGTCAGGTTTTGTCCTTTAGTCCTTACTAGCTTTATACTGTGCTGTGATGGCTCCATACTTTTGATCACTACATGAATTGTAACTTTCTTTTTGTCGGTGGTGGTCCGATGGTAGTAAGGTGTTGAAAGTGAAAAGGCTCTTAAAAAGGTAACAAATTTCCTCTCAAATCTTCTCATTTGCTACTATTCATGTTACCTAACGCTTTCCGCTTTTTCATCCTCCGTAGCGCAGGATGTTAAATGTAACCTAGCTTTTTATATAAGGAATCGTGTCATAAGTTTTTTTACCCACTTTGTTGCAATTTTTATAGACATTCTTTTACATTTCTAAACATTTCATTTCAAAACCATGTTACTCATATCAAGTCTATACGTTATATATATGTATACTGTATATTGAAACCGTCATTGTGCCCAAAAAAAGTAACTTTGTCGATCATTGAAAGTCGTCACGCTGACATAACACATCAGTTCCTTTTCGCAGTTCATGGTTCATGCATATGTAGACTACATCTGCATTTGCATTTATGCAAAGTATCTGCGAATCAACCTGAATTCACACTACATGCAAGACAAGTTAGAATCATACCGCAAGCAGTCACCAGTCACCTCCTTCGCCATCGTCATCCGCAGAGCAACCAAACAAAATATTGTTATGTAGAATAGCTCCTTGGAATAAAACGCTTGTTCTTAAAAAAGTCACAGAGAAAAGCGAGATAGGTAAGTTGTTTCCTTTCCTAAATGGACATAACCCATTTCTACTACTTTCATTTCTAGTCTTGCATCCAGAATCCAGACAGACAAAAGTATTTATTTAATAGCGTTATCGTTTTTAAGGCCTATACGCCCCTTTCTATATGTCTCAGCAGTATAAGTTTTTTTTTGAGCCCTAGTCCAAATATTTATTTCGTTTCGAACCACTTTCCTCCGAATACATAACCAATTTCATATTTTTATGTCCTCATTCCACATGGCACCAGTTAAACTCATCCTGGTAGAAAGATGCGGGGCAAATGTGCGTTTTTATGTCATGGCACGATCGATTCAAATAGGTTTGCGAATTTTTCAAGATCTTTACTTCAAATATAAGCATGTATGTATGCATGCACAGAAAGTACAGAACTATATCTGCTTATTTAAGTAAAGGATTTTGCTTGAGTACACATTTACAAACAAGTTTTGAATGTGATAGAAGAAATGGAAGACTAGACAGTAGACTACAGGTATATTTTATGCATTTCTTACAACATTCATTTTAAAAGTATGTTGCAAAGGAATGTTGGACAAGGTTTTTTAATTTAAACTTCTGAAGATCACAATAAGGAGACTAGACCGTACTGTCTCGCCAAAATTCATGAAAGCTTACTAGTCCCAGTCCTTTAATATATTTATGCAAATTCTTTGATAAAACCATACGAAAAACGTAAAATCTGTTACAAGAAAAACTGCAGCATTGTGAATTTATAATCATTGTTAACGTGTTGAGTGTTTCCACTATTCCACTGCATTGGCATATTATGCTTGTTTTTCTAAATACATGAAGTGTGACAGAAAACAGGTACCCTTTATCTGTTTTGTTTATGTTAGATACTAGAAATCCAGCGAATATTTCTTATTTCAGAACAAATTCTTAAAGGTTTAAATTAAAAATCATGATTAATTTTCCACGTGTGTATTCATTACCAAAATTAGGAAGCTTTTTAATCCTTTCTTTCGTTAAAAATCTATCATATCAGTTCAACAGTATGCCATGAAAAGGAATTTTCATAATGCAAAGGATAAACATTCAATAAAGATGACCATTTTGTTTCAAAACATTTATTTGATTACCTTTTTCTGAAAAAGACGAAGTTTTTTACATGTCTCATCTGACTGTACTGTCATTTTCTACCTGTTGTCTACTATTTCATTTCGCATTTTTCCCTAGCACTGTAGCAAGACTAACCGTTGGAACTGAACAGTATTCTACTATTGTCATCACTTGACTGACTTAAAATAAAACACTGATGTAATTTCAAATTCCATGAATTGCTTCCAAATACAACATTCCAACTATCCATTTTACATGATTCCAAGTAAAATATATGGTTATTCACAGAACTTCCCAAAAAAGGAACAACTAGTTTTATTTTGTCCATGTTTCAAAATTCATAAAAGGTTGCTCTTGCTCTACTTTCATCCTTTGTCGGATAGTAGACAAATTCTGACCAACTCAACGGAGAGTAATTATGCTTACTTTTATATTACATTACTCCAGTTTGTTTAATGTAGCTTGAGGCTAAAATAAAAAGCAATTTTATCTACATAGATTTATGTCTGTTTTAAAGCGTTTAAATAGAAACTCTAATACTAATGATACCTCTGAGTGAGTTTATTTATTTTTGTTACCACTGTCAGCTAGATAAAACGAAACATGACAGATGTCCGTTTTACATGCTTTGATAGGTTTAAATATCGCCATCATCATATCATCATCAAAAGATAAATGTCAAAACCAAACAAGCTAGTTTGTGCATCGGTGTTTTTTTCTGTCGATTCATATTTTTTTCAAAACCAAACATTTGTCAAGGAAGTTTTGTATAAAATCCCTTTCAGAATTACATGAGAAATCCACTTCACTCTTTTGGAAAATATGAAAAGACGTTGATAGGATAAAAAAAAACATTTTCAAAGAAAAAATACATTTCTTTTCGTCCTTCCGTCTATTTTTTTTGCTGTGATCAGTACTTTTTTCTAAAGCCTTTTCTAAATATGTAATGTTTTTCAGAGAAACGTTTGTTGAAATTTCTCAACCGCATCGTCATCATATGATCATCATCCTCTTCAGTTTTATGAAGTCTGTTCCGCTACCACTCAACTTTGCAAAAATTTTCCGTTCCCATTTCAAAACTTAGTGAAAGAAACAGACAAAAAGAAAAGGGTTTACTGCGAAATACATTTTCCCTTCGGTCACGTTCCCTTTTCACTCTATCCGTTTTGCAAAGAGTCAGCAAAAATTCATGAAAAGAGGAATCTAGCTGGACTGATGATGACATCATGGCCAAATACGCAGACAAGCGGTTCATGAAATAGAACGTAGTAAATTCTAGTACTCCATCAACCAAAGTACACATGTCCGCAACCGTCGACATTTCAAGAACGTGTCATGGGAAAATGTCATGTCATTGTAGTCTGTGTGAAGAGATTTACCATGCAGCAGCTTTATGTATATATTGGTAACATGTGTGTAAAATTGAACTGAAGAAGTGACCTTTACTACTTATATAAATAACATCCTTTCCTTTTAGTATGCAACAATCCCTATCCCTCCATGATGGAAAATAGTAGTTGGTTTGGAAATGTGGTGAACTGAACGGGAATGCTTCTCAGAAAATGAAAAAAAAACCATCCAACCAATTTTCTGAAAAACCAAACCAAATATTGTGTCAAACCAAAAAGCAACACCACAAAAATGTCGAGTGCAAATAATTACACACAATGAAACTTTTAGTTAAACTGAATGTTGGAAACCTATTCTCAAACTTTTTTTTGCTTTGACTTTTTTGTTAGTTTCTGAGAAAGCCTGAGGTTCGCGACAGGAATATAAGTAGACGCAGCAGGGAATATTTGATATTGATTGTTTGGCGTTCTAATTACTTACAGTAGTATTTTTTACCACAATAAATAGGAAAGGAATGTGGGTGGTCCAAGTAGAGAACCAGGAACACAAGTTGAAATGAAACACACTACAATAGGTCGTCCAGTGAAATGTGATCCGTATTTCATCTTGAAAATAGTTATGCGAAAGAGAAAAGCCGAAGACCACCCAACAAGCCGCCAGGCTAGCAATAGGAAAAAGTAGGACTTTCTCTATTCATCTTTCTTTTTTCTTGCAGCCAGGCGGAGAATAGAAATAAAAGTTGTGTGAGACAAAAAGAGAAAAGTCGACAAAGCTAAAAGAAAGAAAAGAAAAGTGTTGTTTTGTGAAGAGAGAAAGGCAAAGATGATGATGCTGATAATGTGTTGGTGGTAAGCCGATACTAAACAGAATGGAATGGATTACAAACTAAAGTCACTGTAATACCAATCTAGTACTTCTACAACAGCGACCATATGTTCATCATGTTTGTTGGACTGTCATACAAGCGTGTTGTTATTTTTTAGAGAAATCGAACGGTAAACGCACTATTCTAACTTGTACACAAGTAGTAGTAACGAAGGATAGAAGTTTTGTGTGTAGAAAACTTGGAGAAAGAAACTTTCTACTTAACTCACACGACATGTCTTGTTACATGTTATTATTAGACTGGGGGTAATTTGAGATGAGACAAACTCAATAATACCTCAATGTATTAAAGTAAAAGTTTTGGATAAAAGAAGGTTAAAACAGAAGTACAAAATATGATTCTCAGATTTAGTAAAAAGCTTATAGCTAGTAAAAGTACAATATCAATTCATTAAATCCTATATTTTAAGTTAAAAAAATAATGAGAAAGCGTGTCAATCTCAAGTGTAAGGAGTATTTAGAAAGCATTCATTATCCCAAACTAGACGATGTGCCAAGTATATTTTATTTTCAAAAAAATAAGCAGATGGCAATCTTCTCAAGGAAGTGCAGTGCAATCAAACATAATGAGGCAGTATTCGATAATTATGGTTTAGTTTTTACACCTCTGATACGGATACCCGGAAGAGTAGTTGGTTTTTCTCTGCTGAAATAAATTCGAGTAGAATATTTTCTGCTTCAAATGATCTCAACAAGAGAATTACTCTTTTTAGGTACTCAAGGCCTCGATCACGTTTTGGCCTAAATGCATCTTTGTAATTAAGCCGTGGCTACCAACTAGCTAACACTTCAAAGGCCAAAAATATAAATGGTGTGTATCACCCAACAACACTTCTTACCGTTTGCCTTCCACTGACTCAAACATCCAATGAGTCAAGTCGAAGAAGTAGTGGCCAACAAAGTATATAGTTCCTCCCTCCTCATTACTGTAATTCAATCAACCCAAATTAGAAGTGAAAATCTTCGCCTTTTAGAAGTGAAAGCCGATGTACAAAATATGTTGTTGCTGCCTTGCCTTTGCTTAGCGTGTGATTTAATATATTACATTATACTTCGACCTTTACTTTGATGGCAGAATGCGCAATTTAATATGCCACAAAAGATATCGTCTACAATATAATATTGGAATCCTAACCTACTATTAATTAAAATAGGAAACCTAGCTTGACCTTATTTCACACTATTCGTCTTGAGTTGAGTAATATCTGTAAGTATCCAAGAAAAAGTGGTACAAAATGGCTAGATAATATTTTGCAAACGGAGAAACTGGGATAATGATTTCCAGAGTGTCTCCGATAAATTATTGGTATGTTTGAAGAAAAAGAAAGAAAGCACGTTCTTACGAACAACATAACACGAGCTGTCTTAGTTAGTTATAATGAAGCGAAGCCAAAGCCAAGGATAAATTATTTTATGGAATTGGCATCTGCTAACAGACGCAGACGCCTTAGTTTCTAGTTTTAAAGGTATCAGCAGATGAGCATGTGAGTGATGAATGTTAAGTTAAGCCAGCGAGCGTGTTCTTCTTGTTATTGGGTTAATCCAGATGAATCTAATTAGTCTCTTCTTATAAAAGTAGTCCCAGATGTGTACTTTACGAAAATTAAAAGGCACACAGCACATGGCTTTACAGTAGACTATATGGGAATAATAGGTGGTTCTTGTTTTACCGCTAGAACTGTTGCTTTCACATTTTAGGTTTTTTACTGAGTATGGAGAAAATGTGTTGAAATTTTATTCATGTAGATTGTTTAGAAAGGTATATGGTAATATTATTGCTGAACACATTTTAATCAATACATTCATACATATAAGTCTAAAATGGCCTTGATGAAAATAATGTTTGCAACTTCTCTTTTTCGACATTTTTATTTTATTTTTAGCTCCAGAGAATAAACCTCATGTTGGTTTGGTCGAAATTATCCAGTTTAAATTATTCAGGTGTGAGGCTATTTTGGGATATTTTAGACTCACGCAAAAACCTCTAAAACTAGCAGAAAAAATTTAGCAAACCATGAACTTCAGTTTTTATTTTATATTTTTTCACTAGATTCGCTAGATAGCATGAACTTTATTTTTGTAAATAAAAAGTGCTTCAAATTTATCACTAATTTTGTCCATCAATAAGTACCGTCAAATGACGCAAATACTTTTAGTCATTTCATATTGGAATTCAAGTGGACATTTCCGGTAATAATTTCCAAAAAATTGCGCAAACACGCTCATGTGTCTGACATGAGTTTTCAGCGATAAAAATTTCATTTAGTTATGCAAATTCATATTTTGCACAAACTTGTTCAGCAAAAAGTCAAATAAAAATATCACGCAACTACTTTAGTAATATTTTGTGATGTTCTATACTGAACTTCTCGTTCTTTCATCTTTTTTGGTATGTGCTTCCCTCGCCAATCCAACAACGGAAGCGACCGAATTTGGATTTAAAAATTGTATAAAACACTGTTCCAAAGACTGGATACCTGTGTGTGGCACTGATGACGTGACTTACAAAAACGAATGTCACATGAAATGTTACGGTATGGAAAACAACATTTAAGACACATGTGGATGTACTCTGAATTAATATTTTATACCAGCCGGAATAACATCATTGTAATTCTCAACATAATCATAAATAATATTTTTTACGCAGGAGCTGGAGTTGAAGCAAAGTTAAATGGAACATGTGGAGACTTTGAATACCCTACTCCGCATTTGCCATGGGTTAAAGATGTATGAAAAGAAAATTTTGAGAAAGTTCCGTTATTACAAAAACGACCTAATTTTGTTTACCGCTATATGACATATGGATATCCAAACAGTGAACCTCATTCAATTAGCTTGAGTATCCACTATTTTGACTTGTGTATTTTTTAAGCAAAATGCTTCCACCGAAAATTCATGTGATGAAGAAAACACTAATAAATTCAAATTGAAAATAAGTTAAGCCTTCTATTTGTTTGTTTCTTTCCACAAGGTCCTTTTACTGAAGAGCTAAAAACTTTCTTCTTATTTATCAATGTTTACTCTGCCCTGCACAATCTAGCCATATTGTATGCAACACTAGTGCACTTTCTACCAAAGTATAAAAATGATTTTCCACGCGATATTTGGCGATGTGAAAAGTTTTCCCATTTGCTGAAAAAAAAACATTTTTTGCACATGCCGTGATGTAAAATATTAAGACTCTTTTTACTGCTTGCTGTTTGTTGTGCGGGAAAAATAATGTTGTCATTCATTATTGCTTGAAAGAGAAAGTAGCAAAAAGCATCAACAGGGACATCCAGTTCATTTAAAAAAAGAAACCTTACTTCTTTTTTTCTGTAAAAAGATTCCTGCATGCCTGCCTGGGAGCAACAGACTGTTTCTTCTGGGAAAATGGGGACAAAGTGGTAATAAATCTGAAGTCGTTGTTTCTGATAGCGTCACCGTGTCGCGCACTCCTAGCTCAAGTGCTCGAGAAGGAGACTAAAAGGAATGGAAAAAAATCTTATCACACGTTCACATTTCACATCTTTCATGTTCCATATCTCAAGAAAATAAACTAACGAGAAGTGTATCAAATGCAGGTATAGTTTTTTAAAAACATCCGGCCAAGTATAACCCACCTGGTGGAGTTCAAGTAAAAATTGATCACTTTAAATTCATACTCTTTCACTGTACTGTATTTAAATGATATTTTTTAAAAGGAGACAGTTGAAAGGTTGTTTTATGTATAATGTACTCATAAGTCAGGATGGCCCACTTTCAAAAGGAATTTTTAGCATTCACTTTATATATCTACTAATATAAATTTTAACTTCATGTATTTTAAATATATAGAGGTTACACTACACATTACAAATATACATGCAATCGTCTTAATTTTGTTTAAGTAGCAATGTATGTAATTTATCAAAGATAAATAGGTTGCAGCATAGTGTATATAAGAATTAATGTAGCATTTGAATGTACATATATACAAGAATTACTTGAAAATGAGTATTTGGCAAGGACAAAGAAAGTGGTCGAAGAAAGGACACTAATGAATACAATGTGTCAGGTGACATGAGAATAATAGGTGATTGGTGTGGTCTGTTAAATAGAAGTACTAAAGGTAATGAATAGAGAGAGAGAAAGATGATGATGGAGTGGTTTCCTGTGCGGTACATTCAATAGGCCACTTTCTCCACAAGTGCCTGTTTTCTTAGCCCACAAACAAAGTGGTTAGTGATGGAAAACGTGTGTGTGGGAAGAAAGTGGTTCAAATAGATATACATAAACAAATGGGCATTTTGGATTGGATTACTCCAGAGAGAGGACACAAAATATGCATGGTCAATGGTGTGCGTGTAGTGATGACTGATGAGAATGATGGACCTTCTTCCATCACGTGTGTTACATGTACATATACATATGTATGGAAGAAAGTGATAAAGTAGTGGAAAAAGAAGAAAAAAATGCGCTGCTTTTTTATTTATCAGAGAAAATTTCTTGTAAGTTTCGTTCTTTTGATCCTCAATGTTTGAAGTTGTGTTGGGAAAGTGTAAGGTGGTGAGGGGAGAGGGAATCCAAATGTAATGTATTTTGGCCTGAGCCTGACGAGTGGAGATCTCGAGCTGTGAATTCAGATGAGTCAATTTCTCACCCACAACAAAAACCAATGTGAATACTGTCAGTTGAATAGAATAGAGAGAAGGTCCATTTTTCTAGCTTTTCGGAGAAACTATCATCATGAAAATTCATCATCCATCCTCTTCACTGCTATCATCAGGCCTATCCATCTATTTCTCCTCACCTCACGCAAACAAAATGAATAATCCAGTGGGATAAAATACCTATGTAATGGGCATAAGAGAAAAAAATGAAGAATAGCAGTGGCAGCGATCGCAAAACTGTGTTAGCTCAAAATTCTTCCATCGGTTTTATTTCTGACTTCATTTTATGTTAAGAGGGAGAGAAACCACGAAAGAATCGATATATTTAGGGGTTCCCGAGCAAAAAATTGGCAAAGAGTGAAGAGAACATTAAAATAAATACATTATACATACTTGTGATCTAAAAACCTTGATATAAACATATGTATGAATTTTAGGCGCATATCAACATGCATAATTACATGTCTAAAATGTAATCCAAATTCAAGGAATGAAGTATTAAACGAAATTGTGTAAAAATTAATGATAAGCCAAGAATCAAAGAGAGCAAACCTTTGAAATTCAATTTTGGCTACTGAATTTATATAATATAAATTTTGTCAAAGCTACTTGAATAAATACTCAAATCCCGATTTCAATCCGTGGTATCGGTAATATTGCATAAAATTCCGAAACCATGTTTTAAGCAGATTCAGCAACAGATTCGGCGTATGGTGGAGGAGCGGCAACAGTAGGATCAATGTTTCCAAGTCCATGAAGGTTATTTTGGATTTGATTCCTGAGAATAGCCATGCCATCTGCGGTCTCGCTTCCAGCGATTTCCAACTCAAATAATTTCCCATGAGCCTAGGCAATGTAGAAAAAATTATACTTGTAGATGTGTATACACATTATAATAAATGAAGAAAGAAAGTTTATATTTTTTAAGGGCAGAGATATGCAATGGACCAATTCATCTGCTTCAGTGTTTCAGTTCACCTTGGACTGACCGCAACAAATTGCACGACCTGTCATTATCGTCATCACAAAGGAAGCCCCAAGTTGAATGAGAGTTCCTGTGGCCATGAAAGAGTTGAGAATTAGTGAAGCGACGAGCAAACGTGCAGATGATCCTTCTGTAAGAGAGAAAAAATGACAAGCCTTTTCACTTTATTTTCCCTTCCGGATGCAAGATAACCTAAAGAACTCATAGTTTATCATATAATCATTATCAAGGTTTCATAATTTTGTAATGCACAACCGCACCGAGTTCGTCTTGGCGAATTCCAGTATGGCTTCCATATAAAGCATCCCCAACTTTGTATCTGATGTACGAAATATTTCCACCGAATTCAATGATAAGTATGACTATAGCTGCTAATGCATTAATGATGTGCACAGCAAATGACAGATGCAGCTTCCAATATTTTGTACTTTTCAAGGTCCAAAGTGTAAGCAGTGCTGCACATATTGTTATCACAGAACTCCATATGCCACCACCCGTACTACACATGGAATCGTAGTAATAATAGCCAGGAACAACCAAACTTATTGTTATGATCTTAAATGAAAAGAAACGTTTTTTTACATAGGTGCATAATATGGATTAGTGCAAACTTTTTGAGGTAAAGTGTAATAAAAGTATTTTAGTTACTTGAAAGCCACAAATCAATGCTGCCAGAATCAGTTGCGTCCATGAAATTGTCTTTGCAAGAGGTTTGCTGATGAACTTTGAATAAGTATCTTTTTCTGCACTGACAGCACGAAGTCGAAACTTTTTGGTGTCGTGACCGAAAACGAAAGCGGTCTCATTTTTGTTTGGTTTTGTCGGCTTTTCTGAGGAAGTAGTCATGATTTTCTTGCGTGAAGAGTATGAAAACGAAAGAGTAGAGTCGGGGTAATACGAGAATTCTCATGAAAGATGAACTAACAGCACAGCAAAGAACTACGGCAGATGTCCCTGACCTCTACATGGGAAAACGGATGAAAACTCTACTGGAAAAGTTCTACGTGAGTAGATAGGAAGATTGTATAAATGACATTGTAGCTTTTGAATAACAAATTGCATGTTGTATTTCGTTCAAATTAAATGGTGCGTGTTGTAGCTAACAACATGACTTGTAAATTTTCTAGTATTTTATAACAAACTTGGTTCCATTGAACCTAAACAATAATGGTCAGCATCCTTTTTTGCAAATAATAGGACAAATGTTTTCATTTTTTTGCTGAAAAAAGTACAATTGAGTTACAGAAAAATAAATTATTTATGTGGAATGAGTTTGCGTGATTTATTCATGATAAACAATCGGTTGGGTTAAAAAGTTTCATTTTACAACAGTTGCATGTTCATCTGTTTAAGAATTTCAGTTGTTATTACATGCGCAACACATGCTGTCTCAAAACATGCCACTTTTGATGTCTCTGTTGTAATTGTAATGATTATTTAGCTGTGTTGCTCTAGCTTAATTTTTTGATCAAACAGTACGATTTAGTAACGCTTTTTCATTCCATAATGACGTAAACTAGTAAAAATTTCAAAGTTATGTATTGAGGACTTTTTAATGATATACTTCATACTGAAAAGGACAAGATTGGACATTTCTTTATCTTTTAATTACTGTGTAGCTAACCCCAAAAATGTTGAATGAAAGCTACTATATAATTTGCATTGTTTTACAACTCAAGTGAGTACTACTAACATGTAAACAAAATTCAAGTTCACGGATGCATTCTTCGCAAAAATGTACATTTTTCTTGTTTGCCCTTCTGAAAAGGATGATTCGACAACTAGAACTGTATAAAATCAAAATATTCAATCATGAAGTATGTATGCTTTAATTACATAAGGGAAATGAATTGATAAAAAACAAACAATTATTTAATCTTTATCGAGTTTTTATTTATTGGTCACGGTTATTTTATTTGATATTTATTTACAAAATACATATATCTGCTCTAGAATTATTACAAGTCACTTTTTATTATTATGATTTGTTAAAACATTTTATTTATTAATACACAGTTTCATTTTACAATTGAAATACACAAGCAATATACAAAGTGGTAAATTATACAACTTTTACAAATCAGTACAAAAATATATAAAATGCAGTCTGTATTTTTATACAATAAATATTCTATTATTTAAAACACGGTAAATATGCGAACTTTGTATATAGCTTATATCTTCTCTAAGAATTAATTAAAAATTGTACCACGGGATAGTTAGCAGAAGGACACTTACGTCGTCGTCACCATCATCAGCTCAATAAAATTTGTAAACTTTGAAATGACTGTTAAAATATTTAAAAATTGGAAACTAATTAAAAATCTATTTAAAACTATACAAAGGAGATATGCCTCGTTCTCTTTTTCTGGCTACCCCCATGATTATTCGGTATTGACATAATGGAGCCTCCATAGCTGCCATTAGGGTACGGACTCAGCTTATCACACTCACTGGAAGTAATGGTAGTGCCTGAACTAGGCATTGGCATACTTACTCTGGATAAATTACTACTGTCCATGTATAAACCACCATCTCGTATTCTCATCGAGTTTTGTGAGTGATGAGGTGGAAGCCCTGTACTGTAAGGATTCTGGTTAATTTGTTGCTGATTGTGCCTGCCAAATCCACCTTCGTCATCCTCTTCTGAAGATGGGCTAGTGGATTTTTGTTGATTGAACACGTTTGGATTGTTATTGTGGTGACGGGGTGTGCTGAACACGTTGGTACTGCCACTGGTAGTGTTGAGGGGATCAAATGAGAGAGATGCATTGAGACCACCCATTGGGTAATATGATGGTGACACATTCCCAGTGCTGTGGAGAAGATGTCCATTATTGGAACCAGAGTCATGTGTTAAATGAGTTGTGGCGTCACTGCCGCCATCGGAGGGTTTGGAGCCAACGGAGCTGGAGTCGTTTGTGTTACCACTGGAGTAAATGTCGCGATACTGGGTTGGAGCAGTGGTGCCGTTATTATTGGTATGGTTTGTTGGGGGGTACAAAGCTGATGCAGGTATGTAGCTCGACATTTTTCCAGAAATACTGTTTGTGGGCACGCCAATTTTGTTTGTGGGAGTGACGGATAGGTTTGCATGATGTGTTTCTTTTCTGGAAGAATTTGTACTTTCATTTTCCCAGCAACAACCGACTACAATCATACCATCATCATCACCTTTTTTGCTTGGTGTGTAACCACCATTTTGAGGTTTGTTTGTGCCATCAGTGTAAATGTTGTGGTAGGCTGGTGGAGACTCATTAGCTTTCTTCTTGTTACGTTTCACACACGCAAGTGCAAGAATCATCGTGGAAATCAATATAAGAAGGACAGCGGCACCAGCAAGGATGACGTACAATTCCGTTTCATTCAATCCACGGAACCACGTTGCTCCCACATTAAAGACACCTGAATATTTTGGGTTGTTCTGGTTGTGGAGGTTGAGAGACCGAGAAGAAGTCAAATTGCTGACAAGAGCATCGTCCTCCCAGGCATCAGTTAATTTAACGGTCGAAGTAGGTGTTTCTTTGATAAAGACGGATACAAGGTTGGAGACCTTTCCTCTATTGAGGGCACTGTCAATTGCTACAATGGCATAGTAAAAGTAGTCATTTTCCCATGGTACAGCGACAACACAGCTTTGACGAATTCCATACGACTCTGGTTCAGGGGTGATGGAGGAATGGACGAGAATTCCTTGGGTAGCAAAGTTTTCATTGGTAAGAGCGTCACGAGAAGTGTAACAACGGATTTCGTACTTAGATGCCTTTCCTTTATCGTAGTCACCTCCGGGAGCGGTCCAGCTAAGCTTAATTTCAGAAGCTGAGTCAACCACACGTTCAACTCTGAGATCAGTTACTCTGCCTGGAGGATAAGGGTCTTCCCCGAGGGGAATACCGTGTCGGATGGAGAAAGATGAGCCAATCATGTGGCGATTGAATGTTCCAGTGGGAATAGTGGCAATGTGGGGAACACTGGAGCCACAACAGGATGCCTTGTCTATTTTAATAGAAACAAAAATATCATTAGCTAGTGAATTTAAATATTTTAACTAGCAATCATAAGACTAGAAAACTTACCATAAGATCCTCTTGTAATGTTGGTATGAACTGGAACAACCGCCTGGCCACTATTATCATTTACATTGAGGCTGACTCCAAAAACTCCTGGTAGTGGTCCAAGTTGAGTAAAGTAAGCAGAGTAAACACCATCGCCCCATGTAATATCTGGATCACCACTTCCAGTGTCCAAGAGAGGTACTCTGATCAATTGTTGACCATGTTGGTGACTATTGGGCAGTCTCAAAATAACGGTCACGTTGGCATTAAGAACGGGCAATTCTCCTTGAAGTACTTGTGCGTACAATAAGACTACTTCAGTGCCAGAATCAACGTCTGTAGTTTTTCTTAAAACATTATTCCAGAAGCTGACGGTGATAGCTTCACTTTTTCTAGCTTCAGTGACGACATCAATGGAAATTGGTCTGGCTTGTTGGTTGTGATAATATCTGACAGTGTATGTCCACATTCCAGCTTCAGCAACTCCAGGAACACGCAAAAATGTCATGCCTTCAGCATTCAATGGCAAGTCAAATTCCTTTCCAGTTGGACTGATAAGTTGAAGACCATCAACATCTCCGTGCTCCTCAGGGGTAACTGTAACCCAAGTATTGCGACCCACGCCATCTTCAACAGAAAACCTTCCTCTAACTTGCCAGTCTGAATTTGGCCATTGAACTGATTCATGAATTTTATGAACCGGAGATCCCAACTGCTCATTGATCAGCTTCAAGAAAACATTATTGAGGGTCACGCTCTGTTCCAAATTGCGGCTCTTTGAGTGCAAATCACTGTCGCTGATTCTAATAAGTTCTCCATGTTTAACCAATTCAGTAAAATGTCCACTCTTTACGGAATCATCATACGTGACAACAATGACACGAATGGGGTTGTTGTTCTCGAGAACTCTCGACATTTTTTCCCATTCCTTAGTAAACAGCTTGGATGAGCCACTAAGGAGAACCAAAGTTGCAGGACTGGAGGATTCACCGGAGGCTTTCAAAAGCTGTAATAATAATAACGAGCAAAAACATAATCAATCATGTTACGAATTTTACCATGAGTTTTAAATTTTTAAACATATGTCTTTATAAAAATACATACCTTGATAGCAGTTTTCAGAGCACAAGAAATGCAAGCATCCTCAGGTAAAGTGGTCAATGGTCTGAGGGGCACCCTGCCATGCAAACTATCTCTATTACTAGTACCGGCTACAGTCAGCGGGAGGCTTACCGCTGATACATTCGTGTAAGAGATAACGCCCAGCTCTACTCCTGCTGGAACATGATGAAACATTCGGTACATGGCTCGCCTCAGATTTGTCCAGCGATTCTGTTCAGATAAAAATATACATATAACATAAGCTCATTAGTAAATTACATCCGTTATAACAAGAGAACGTGGGAAAGCCATAATTTGTTAGTCTTGTTTTTCTTACATTTTGGTTCATTGATTGAGTTCGATCAAGAAGAAATATGACACGGGATGTTTTCGCAGTGACAAATGAGAATGAGGGCGGAGGCGCTGAGATCACTGATCTTGTAGTTGTGCCCTTGTTACTAGTGGCAGTGTGGATTGTAGATGAGCTGCCATATTTAAAATCAGGATGCTCCCTCATCACTTCCCAAACAGATTTCCCATCACACAAAAAGTTATGTTTCGTGGGTGTAGTCCGAACGTGAGTATGCTCATCACAAAACTCATTTACCTTTTTAGTCAAAAACAAGTACAACAAACAATCACAAATTAGTTGAGAAATTCATCATATCATGTACAAAATATAAAAACATGAGAAAAATTATTGTTTTTGCTTCTCCCCAACAAAACAAACAACTTTATCATATCTTCTTTCATAGCATTTTTTTGTACCTTTGGATCCACTGGTAAAGACATTAAGGACAAGACGTCATCACTGAAGCTGCGACGAGCTGATGATGATGATGATGAAGAATCTTGTCCACTACTAGTGGACGCCGTTGATGAAGTTGTTGAGTAGGAGGATGATGAAGGAGAGCTCGAGCTGCTCTCATCAACTACAACATCACATTTTTCCGGATCCCCGCAGTTTGTTCTGTAACAAAAAGATAACATAAAGTATGACCATCGCTGTTTTAAAGGGAAAGGCACCTGAATAAGATATAATATTTCGTCGACTTTTCACTGGTGAGTGGTCTGGTGGTGCTGGTGCTTAATTGCAAATTGAAATGACCTGGCTTTTAGAAACGTCCCAGAACAGAGAAATGTATATACATGCATACAAGGCATAATGCATAACTGTTGGGGAATCTAGTAGTAGATCTCATAGTAATAAACAAAATGGAATGGGCAATGAAAATTAAGTGAGTATTCCCTGCTGTGACGGAATTGCTCTCTTGTCTTTCAGGTTTTATCAAATGAATTAAATTGTAGTAGTTACATTTTATATAAAGGGCGAAGTATTAAACGCTTTAAAAGTTTTTATTTGAAGGTTAAGCGTAGTACTACTGCGTGTTGCACATGTCTGGACCATATCATCGATGCATTTTTTACGTTTCTTGATAGAGAACAGTTTTATTGCACTTTTTAAAAGAGAGCTGTCTGACAAGAAGACAGAAGTTTGAGATTTCTTCATTGAGTAAAATGTTCTAGATCGATTTGTTGTTATTGAACCAATTGAGAAGCAATAACAATAAAGTACTCTTTTTCTCAGAGAATGAATTTTACGATTGAAGAATAAACAATTATCGCACCAGCACCTGAGTAAGTACAAAAACTCATCTCAAGTGCAAAAAAGTTAAATAAACAAGGAAGGGTATTTTTTAGGGTTAGGCTTTTAAAATTTAAAACTTACAGATTGAGGTGGCAAGCAGTAGAAACAGGTTTCCCTTCATTTCCGATATACTCCAGAGGGTACTTGTCGTCAAAGGCAAATCCACTTTCGTCAAAAACTCCGTACCGATACTTGACCCATTCACGAACCAAGAGACGAGCTGTAATTTAAAAATTTAAAAGTTAAAACATACTCAATGCAAAAAATTATTGATAAAGTACAAGATACTTAAACTGCTTAAATAATTGCATTGTTAAAGTCAATCTGTAGATTTAAATCCGAGAGAAAAAATGAAGCCATTAGTCAATCAATACGGCCTGTGGCATTATTAACATAAAACTGTCTGAAATGCCTCTACAGCAGCAATAATAACGAGGACAAGTTTTTATGATGATGATGGGATGGGGTTAAGTACATAGTACAATGAATGCATGCATAAATGTTGGTTGCGTTTGGTGGATAAGGCCCTAAACAAAGCTGGAAAATGAGCAATGACCCTGGCAATCGAAATAAAAAACGTTTCTACTTTTCGAAATCTTCCAGTTTTTTATAGGAACTTTGATTATTAACCATTAAGCATTCAAAAATGCAAAGTTAGTAAAAAGTGCTTTAATAATTTTTTCCCTGAAAAATGTTTTATTTCCTTGTACCCCTCATATTTTAACCATGAGTTATGAATACCACAACTGACAATGAGTGAAAACGCCAACAAGATCAGTAGAGAGATGCATTATCTGTTTTAACAATGAAAACATTTTAATATGAAAGCGCTCTTTATATATTTTTTTAGAAAATGATGATGTTGTTTGTAAGGCATTGTAAGAATCTGACAAATAATAACACACGAATAAAAAAAAGTAGTCTCACTCTTTTCCAGCACAATTGTTTCCCCCGAATTCTTTTATACAAGATAAAATGAAATATTTCCTTGTGTCTCACCAAAAAAAACCTATTTGTAAATTGTTCCTTGACATGCGAAAGATATCTATGACTGGACCACTGCTTTGCTGGACAAGAAACATTATTACTTTATTTCATACCATAAGGCTGGTTGGTAATCTTATCATGAATCTTTCTTTTAAGTTGTGTCTGTATCTCTTTTTTGAAAACATGGTCATTATTAGTCAAGATGTATTATTTTGTTTTCTCAAACAAGTTTATTATTGGACATGATTGTATGACATGACACAAATGAAATAATTTTTGCTCTTGAAAAAGATGTACAATTTTTTTTCTTAAAGTACAACAATTTTCTTTATAAGAAAAAATGGAATTTAATTAGGAAATTAAAAAAAAGAAAAATGTCGACAAAATGGCTAGAATATTTGAACTCTGAAAAATGACGGTTTTGATTAGCGTGGACATGTCAGCTCTAAAAATACCTGTGCTGATGCCTCAATAATCCTGTAACATAACCGCTAAAGATGTAATCTTCTAAACATATTTGAAAAACTATTCAAACACAATCAGCCATTGTCCAATTTCAAAAAATTATTTAACAAAAAATTCCTAATCTTTTCCATGTAACTCTTTTTTGGTTACCCCACTGCATGTGATGAAATTGATAAGCCAAAATATTTTATTTTTATTTGCATTGTTGTACAGTTGATAGTCAATAGTTCATCATCATCGATATTTGAAATGATGATGATACTATGAACAACGCTCTTTACGAGTAATAACCCAAGCATCATCGCAAAAAGATGACAAGGGAAAAGAGAACCGGTCCATTCACTTTTCTTGTGTTTCTTTTTTCTGCACTAATAAAATTTGGAAACTGAAGCAGTTTTTCAAGTTGCTCTCAAAACCATGTCAAAAGAATAATATCACCGCACCACCACCACCATGCAATGCAAAGGTATGTATTTAAGTTAGGTAGATATACATGCTTTTCCCTCTATCTATTATTATTTTTTATAAAGGATGATCCCCTTCTCGGAATCGTCATTTTCTAAGTGGTTTGATGATGCAAATGTGACAGTTAGCTGAAAGATGATATAATATATGCCAATATAATGTAACAACAATGCAAGCACAGAAGAAAATAAAATGAACACTGTCTGTGACTCTGTGACTGTGAGTTCCTCCGACGAACATGATCAAATCAATCTAACAAACAAGAGAAAGAATTAAAGGAGATCAACCTTTGATACTGGTCTTATTATTATCAAACACTCACAATAACATCATCACCACCACCACCAATAAAATATTTTTGGCACTGATGACGATGACAATGTGACTAAAGATGATGATGATGTCTCGTCAAAAGACTCATCATTATCATCACCTTTTTTTCAGTCTATAGACTAAAAACAATCGAATCGCATCTGTCAATACCATTTTCATTTTTAATGTTGTTGCCCTATTCTCGTCATGATCGTTGTTATTAAGTTCAGTTACATTTTTAGCTATCCAGATTGCCAGATTGTCTGTTGAACATGATCAAATGAATCAAATATATAATGCACGTACATTAGTTTGAATCGTTATGAAAAACTAGATTGCAGGTGCACAGGTGCAGTAAAAATGCATCTCAAGTGAACCAATAAATGGGCATATTTTAGCATATTTTATAGAAGGATATTATGTAGTAAATAGTTTTCCTCGAAATTTTTAAATCGCAAGTCTCATATTTTCTCGAACATGACGAAAACATCACCAATAAAAGTTTCGATAAGCAAAAATTGTATAGTTTTATTTTAAAAAGGGGAAATGAGTAACTATAAACCATTCTCACATCTTTCATCATTATCTTCTAATGTCATTGCAATCTCTTGTCGGTTTTTCTCTAAAGCAAAACCAATGCACTATCTTCTTTTAATCGCCAATTTGCATAAAAATCTACACATATTCTCCCAGTATGGCAAAACTAAAGCAAATAATGTTACATTTTATATGGTACACATTTCACATACATTAGAAAGAAATATGTAACTCTTTATTCTTCATCATCATCAAATCCTCGAAAATTCTTCATTGTGCAAATTTAAAAGAGCAGTAAAACAGCTACAGTTACATTTAAACACACCCAACAAAAGGTTGCCGATTGCCAATATGAAAGGGTTAAAATATTTACCATCCACACAGGTAGCTTTATACTACCACCACCTGAAACGAAATTGCTCGATTTTATTAATCTCCTTCTTTCTTGCTCCTGTTTTCTTCGACATTTTTTTACCAGTTTGACTCTTCTTCTCTTGAGTCTCAGTATCAAAATTCAAACTCAGGTATTAAAAAAGCAGAGCAAAAGATATTACTGTGCTGGTGTAGAGGGAAGGAGTGAAACTGGTTCTTCCAGAGCCGCAAGCAATTTCATAATAATCATCATTCTCATCATCTTCTTCTCTTCTTCGTCATGTTCATGTTATGTTTGTCGTTGTTGTTTTTTAATATTGTATCTCTGTGTGTACATGTTATGCTGTTGTTTTTATATGCCTCAGCTAATTGTAATAAAATAATGAAATCATAACTCTGTCTGCCTGCCTTACTAACTCAAACTCAAAGCTTACACACCAACAGAACAAGTTAAGCCGTTCATCAGCCTGTGGATTCTTTCAGCTCACCAAAGAAGTTTTGAAGTTGGCGATATGGAGGACTTTTTTTGCTTGTTAAATAGAGTCCTGAAGTAAAATAGTCACACAAGAGGAGAAGGAAGATACGACACACACACACACACCACCGCAAGATAACCACCAGCATTGTAATTTCTCTCCTCTCCCTTTCTCGCTCTGTTAGGTATTTACAATGATGATGATTGACTATCCTCCTCAAAAGACAAGAACTCAAGACGAATACAAAAAATTTGCCAATGGGACCGCACACAGACTTACAGGTTTGACTTGAGCTGATTATGCCTGTAATATTATTAGAATGTGATATGCAATATGGGTAAACTTTTACTTTGGGCCAATCAACTTGAGAGAGCAAGCTCTGAAAATTATCCCCAGAAGATATCAATATCATTATCCTGCAAAAAACATGTTGCAAACATCTGGAAAATATTTTTTTGCAATTAGGAATTATTATTTTTATGGTTTATCTATCTTGAGGAAATTTTTTAAACGATCACGAAAAAGGCATAGCATCCGTTCATCCTGTCAATTTTCCTTATGATCTAAGATGCCGCGCCACAAAACACAACCGGAAATGAATATGAAAATATGCAGGCATCATCTTCTGCAATAAAAAATACATATTTCCATCTGCCCCAAAACATTGTCCAGTTTTTTAAACAGACAGACTGTCATGTTTAACAAGCTTATTTCATATAATTCCGCTGTATAATCTCAACTGACAATCTTTTTTGAACATTCTTGGCTCTAAAAAATATATATTCATGCGGAGATAACAAGCAAACAAACAATTTTCTTCTTTTTTATTACTTTTCACATAAATATCCCTTTTTGTTGACTTTTGTGTCTGGTGTCTATTCTGTCGGCCGTCCCAAAAAGAAGAAGAAACTTGAACATTATGTGAAATGAAGCTAAATAAGCAATCCAGTGATGATGATATGCCACGTGGCTCTTGTTTTCACTCAAAAGTTAAATAAAGTGGCAGCGCAGTGGCTTGTCTTGTCTGTTTGTCTTATTATGCATGTTTTAAAAAATGTACAATATGTGATATGAACAATATTATTTCTGTACTATACCTGTGTGCAATATACAATTTTTGATGACCATGATGATAATCCGCAACGTCTTCTTTTTTACAAGAAACATGAAAACCTGACTGGCTCATAAAATTCATTGAATAATCGTGATCTTTTCATTACGCATAAGCAGCAAGTATCACATCAGCACTTGACTTTGAGCCAGCAAACAACAACACGACGACTCATCTCTGCTTACTTAATTCACAAGCTTTTATATAGATTTTTTATGTAACATGCAATAAAATGAATTGTACCCTCATCATTTTTAGGTATTCATATGAATTTAAAGGCCATTTTTTTCTTTCTTGTGTGAGCCTATTTTAATTGGAGGAAGATTGGATACACTGATGCACACAGTTGCACAAAGTCAGTTTTAACAGCTATAAAGTTAATTGCTCGACGGATAACCAAACATTATCTCAATTCAGCTCTGCTCAGCAATTAGAGAAACAGCTATAAAAGGTGTTGCAGATGCTGTGTCTTCAGCAATCATTTTAAATCATTTCTCTTCTTCTTCATATTTTTTTCAGCTATCAAGCTGACGTGACAGGAATTACTCCGGGAATTAACTAAGTAGTAATAAAAAAGGAAGCAAAAGATGGAGGAAAAGTACAAAGGATAAAAGATGATGATAATGATGAGCAGTGATCAGTCATCGTAATCAAGTCATTTGTAGTCAGCAGCGTCAAAAATATAGACAAGCTTCAGAAGAACAGAAGAGAGAGATGCATTTTTTTCACCTTTGCATATATGTATGATTGACTGACAACTAACAAGCTCAGTTCTGAATTTGTACTTTAGTGATATGGATGATTTCTTGATTTCCTTTTATTATAAATTCATTTGTAATCCTGAATCTCCAGCAGAGTTTTTAGCTCTCTTGCTCTTCCATCCAGTACACTGGAATTGATGAGCTCAACAAATAGCTCTGCTAATCTGGGCGTGTTAAATTGATTCTTCGCCTTCATGGCATGCATGCATGCATCGTCTTTCTAGGTATTTGTATTTTAAAATTCGACTTTATAAATGTTACTTAATCAAATAATCCAGGCATGTCCCTTGAAAAGAATTCAGAGGGCTGGTCAATACACAATCACACCACCTTGAGCTATGAATGTATTTATTTTTACCATTTATCGAGAATCTCCCTATTCCAGACCACTGATCCACTAAATGCGATAAAGAAGCCAACTGAGAATTTTTAATGCAGAGATTGATTCGATATAAATTAAGCGGATTGATTAGTAAATGGAATTATATACACACCAAAGGATAATATCCATTTTGAACCAAGGTCCCAAATCCCAAACAAAGTTCGGTTTTAAATCCTTTGATTTCTTGGAACATGAGGAAATAAAGGATCATAACCATAAAAAGCGGCATAAATGGATCAAGTAGCTAATATTTTCCCTCCCGCTTTTTCTAGTTTTTCTTCTTCTTTCTAGTGTACTAAAAAGGGGAGGATGCACCCTTTCCATCAAAAAAATGGATTTAAGGATTCAGAGGAACTATGAAAACGACAAACTGCTCCTGTTTCTTTCAGTTTGAAACCCTCCTTCGTCCATGTCGATCATCATCCACATCACATCACTCTACGCTTATAGCTAACTACCTGAATATTCATGAGAACAGAGGTCGAGAGTCACAACCTTTTTATTCTACTTAAAAGAAAACGAGTTGTGGTTGTAGTGAAGCGTTAAAAGGCTAATAAAAATGAAACGTTAAAATTTAATGCGCTCCCCTCCGACAAGAGGAAAGACAAAAGAAAAACCCAAGAAAAGAGAAAAAACAGACAAAATGTGTTTTTACGCAGAACTTCTTCATCCTATTATTGCTCCATTTCTGTTTTAGTGATGATAATGGTGACTTTGACATGTGAAGTTTTTTTTCTTTCGGTTTTTGGATATGTTCGGCACATCCGATATTAGATTAACAAGATCGAAATCATTATAAAAAAACTTTATTTTCACCCTCAGAATTTTCGCTTTACTTTCAGGGGCGGACAAGTGGCAAAGAGCATTTGCATAAAATAAAATTTAAATGAGATGACGATTGAACTGAAATTATTTGAAACTGCTCATTGTAAAGGATATATAGGTATACAGCGATGCGGCGGTAAAAGAAGAAAGTGGAGGAGGTGGCAAAAGGCTGTTACAAAAAAAATTTATATCGAGAGGAATGTTATTTTTTGGTAAAAAGAAAATAAGATGCGATGCGACGTAATGTAAGGAATGGGGATGATACTTGAAGTTGATGATGATGACGCGGTGAATGCATTATTTATTACTATCCAATGAACCATACGATGAGTCAAACTACATATCTTTTAAAGTTCTTCCAGTTAGTACGCTGGTTTTTTCTTTGTGAAATAAGCGTTTCTCTCTGTGCACCAAATGGACATTCTCTCTCAAGTTGACTTGAAATGTGATTTGGGCGTGATCCAGAAAATTTTTTATTGCCGCATTTTCAGATTGCCATTGTATTACACTTCACTTCTTCTTGGTTGGTGATGGAGTTGATGGTGTTACGCATAAAATTATGTAACATTTCACATATTTTTTTGCTAAAAGAAAAAAAATTATGTGAAGTTTTTAGATGAAAATGGGCCGGCGTACACCACATCACCAAAATATATTTACGACAAGACACTGCTGCGATGCGGGTGAATCATATCATTGGATTCATAATGTCTGCTCTTCGGTAAAGACAGTTTTGCAAGAGAGTTTTTCTTAAAACTTGTTTTTTAAAACGATGAAAGAGACAAACACTCTTGTCTGGACTTTGTATACACTTGTTATACGAACTTGTCAATTGTTTGATTTTTTGTATAGTTTTTATGATACTTGTTGTACTGTGTATCTTGGTGTTGGTGTGCTTCCGGGATAATCTTGATAACAAAGCTGACCAAAATGTAATTGTGTTTGATAGTCTGGCCCTGGTGGTGTTGGTTGATGGTGACGAGTGATGACGTTTTAGAAAGGAATTAGATTGGAAAATGAAGTAAAAAGATGGCAATGGTGAGGCTGATGATGACAGAATGACAGGAGCAGAGAGCAAAAAGCAGATCGAAAGTCACTTTTATTGAAAGGTGCGTATTTCTTAAGCGACTTTGATGATGATGGTGGTGATGATGATGATCGATATGGGTGGAGTAATTTGAACGGGGAAGGAGTAAAGAATGGTATAGCACATTTATGTATATGTATATTATGTTTAATATCCTTATTAGCAAGCAACGAGAGTTCACAAGTTCAGGTAGGAAAAATGTGGAATAATATCGATTGAAAGTTGATCAATTTTCTAATGAAATGATAATGATATACTCACAATCACAATCGAATCGATCGAATAGCTTATAAGAGAGAAGGGGAAGGAGAGAGACAGGTAGAGAGTCAAAAAACTGATAGCATCTCCTTTCATCATTTTTTGAATTTTTAAGACTTCATTTACATGGGCAGTGCTTTTTTTGGTGATTGCCAATTGCTTATGATTTTTTTGGTGGACTCGACTTAAATTTTGTGGTTTTGAGTTCAATATTTTATTTCAGTTTTAAAGATTTTTTTGTGAGAATTGATGGATGGATGCATTAAAAATTGAGAGAAAAAATCACAGTCTTTGTTGTAGGTCCTGACCTGGGCCTGAAGGATGATGAGGTAATAATGCATTCGGTAGAGATACTATTAATAATCATATCATGCAATGCCACCGCGAAAAAATATAAAAACGCCAGATGTGTCCTGATTCACAGTGCCACCATGATCGTTCATACCGTTTGGCTTCTGACTTTGTCTTGGAGCATTTTTTGAACGCTGTTATTTTACGCTTGCGTCATTATCATATCATTACACTCTACCGGCATTTTATTATGCCACCCCACATTTGTAACTTGGAGGACCTCACCAGAAGTAACCTGCAAATTTTCAACTAGGCACTGCCCAGTTTACAGAGAGAGTGAGCAAATGTAAACTTTTCCCTGTGTACCTACACTCTATTTTAAATAATCATCAACATAATTAGCAACGACGGCTAATAAGCACCCACCTAATTTACTCGGGTGATGATGATGCTGACTTGTTGTGAATATCAAATTTCCTTTTTTCGCTACAAACCTCTCTGACAAACCAGCAAAGGTAAACAATGCAGAGCACAAACAACTACTACACTACTCCCGTTCGTGAGAAATTTTAATTGTTACATTATTTGTCCTCTCGCTTGAATGACGACGATGATGATGATGTTCAGCTTAAGCTTCTTGTTGAAACCGAGCCAAGAAGGGAAAAAATGTTAAATCAAACAAGAAAAAAATGTTACTCAATGCATTAAAAACATTACTATTATTACAAACGTCCGCCTTGTCTGTGAAAATGCGGCAATTAATCAAGAAGCACCTGAGCTGAGTTGCTGGTAAAAAGGAGAGAAAAAATAGAAAAAAAGTGAACAGTAGGCAGATACCCATATTATTACACAGTACATTTAACGCATTAGCATTTTCATACTCATAATAATAGGCCTGATAAAAAAGCAACTAACGACAAAAGGTAAGAAAAAGAACAGAAGTTCAGTACAAACAAAGTATCCCTATAGGCTATTTAGTAGTATATTAGTAACAACTTTGCAACATATTTTTATATGAATATCAAACTGTTGAACTCTGAACTTACATTAAAGACAAGCTCAGAATCAGAAATGAACGACACAATTGTTGATTGTGTATCAAATGGAACAACTACTTTACATCTTTAGTTCTTTCAATCTATTTTTCCCTCTCAATTTCTTTGATTGCTGTAATAATAAAAAGAGCTAAATTACAAATGACAGGGTATAGAAATTAGTCATCTAACTGCTGCTGCCCACCATCATCAACCAACCACCACCGCACTTGCATTTTGATGCTGTTTTTTGCATTATTTGAGATTTTTTAGGTACTACCTAGCTTAATAATATGTAACATTTGTGAATTTGTGAACATGATTGTTACTTTTGTTACAGAAAAATTTATGCTAAAAAACTGTTTTTTATGCCACCCTGTTTGTTTGGTAGGGAATAATTTGGTGTTCAGTAGCAAATATGAATTTAATGACGATGACCATGCTACCACCTGAATCACCCTTGATTAAAGAATATCAAGCAATTTGTAAACATATCGCAATAAACTCCGGTAAATCAAAACTACATATTTTTGCTTCTTTTTAACCATATGTATGAGAAAAATGTTATTTTGTGAAAATGTTTAACATGACTCTTGTAAATTGCTTTAATAATAATATGCGTGTAATGATGCAAGTGTGTTTAGTAAAGAAAAAAAATTCCATGAAATTGCCAACATCATCGGTTACAAGCTTTATGATATTTTTTCAAAAGATGGGAAATATGTGCTTACGAATAAATAAAAAATGAAATATGACTGCAAAATGCAAATACGCATGTCGTTTTATGCAACAACACCCTGCGTGCTGTACAATATGGATATTATTTGGGGACCTCATGCTGTTTCTTAAATGACTGTGAGAACTAATCTCTGAGAGAAAAATTTGTACAAAAAAATCGAAAAAATTTGCTATGAAAAATGTTTTATTAATTTTATGTGCTATTTTACCTTTGAGATCACCCTGTGGTCCAAGTACTCCTGTGGTAAGAAAGCTCACTGGAATAGATATCTTTTTTCCTGGGACTCCACACCCACCATATTGAAGTGTCCATGGCCTATCAATGTATACGGGGTGGTCGGTTGTCACATGAATATCGGCAGTCACCTGAGCTTGATGTACGGCAGAGGGAGATATGGCGGCTGCGGTAAGTGCTTCTTCCGCTGGGAACAGAAGACGTGAGGATCCCTGATATACTCCAGTACAGTTGACATTCGCCCAACTGGGTGGGAGAAGAAGGGACACCTGACGGAAATAAGTCTGGCCCTTGGTTGCTTTGTAAAGATAGTCGGATGTTCGGCTGAGCAATTCCTGAAAATAATACACAAAAAAATTAATTAGTTTACCAGAAACCTTTTAAAAAATTAGTTAAGCTAACCAAGTGTACTAATGGGAAAAACACACATTGGCCGTTACACATACATAATAGTAATTTAAGCGGTTTTTATCTATAAAAGGGTTTCCCAAGTGTAAAATTAATCGGTTTCTGTCTACTCAATCGCACCGACCACGGTATCCGTATCATTTTTATTGAATATCATCATCATGAATGATCATTTTAAATACAAAGGCCGGCATTCATTTCCAATTTCAATATTGCGCTTGCTTGTCTGCTACGCTGTGATCTCCTGTGCTCGGTGAACATTTACACAAGCAATTCGTCACACATTAAATATAAAAAATGTTACTTTATAAAACGGGTTACGTGATGCACTTCTTATTCTCATATTTAAACTGCAAAGGTATTCAATTGGCCAACTCATATGCATACATATACATTGTACAGCGGGAGTAGTGGACAAATTACCCTTTTTTGTTAAGACCGTGACTCAGGCATTTATTTTTACTTTACACGGACATTTAATATTGGGATGTGAGTAAAAGAGTGTGTGCTTGCCACATGATACCATTTGACATGAATATATCACCTGCTGGCTTTGCAAGTTGCAACAACGAAACTACTTTGTAGAAAACAGAGAGGATGATGACGATAGTGGTGATCATGATTTAACGAAGTAAAGAAAGTCAGTGCATAGCGCATAAGCTTCTAATAAATGAACAATGTAAGCAATTTTTTACAAGTCATCTTCCAAATCCTCCCAAGCAATGTTTCTTTCAATCTTCTTTGAAACTTTGAGAATAGAGAATGAATAAAAAAATAGTATTGGAAAGTGTGATGTACAGGTTGATACACGAAAAGTCTTTGGTGACACACTAAATTGGTCAGGTAGGTTGACTAAGGTATGGTTCACAACTTCACAAGACAGAGAGTAATTTTCAACGCAACCATTTTTCCAAAGGAGTGATTTTCAAAATTCTTGATAATCATTTCCTTCTTTTCTGTACGTGCCAAATGGCCAAATGGAAAGGATCATAGCTTCAAAGTAAAAATCTGAGAAGTTTAGTTCAAGCAGTTGTTGTCTTCTTGTAAATGCAGTAATAAATAGCAATTATCAAAGCCATCTAATACATACATCAATCTTGATGGAATTATTTTTTGATATTTCATTGAGGATGACTAGCCATCTGTTTTTGGTGGCCCACAAAAATTCTTTTTATTGTGTGTCAGTATGAGCATTAAGCATTAGCCGAGCAATTTATGCATGCTTCCTTTATTTAGGCATTAGCCTGAAAAAAATATAATACATTGTTGTATTTCACTCCATAGGAAATAAACAACACTGCCCATATTTTGTTGAGTAAATCCGGTAAAAGTAGGAATATTCACGTTTGCCAGTGTTCTCAGTGAGATCAGACCAAGCCGTATGTTTTTTCTCTTTCTTTCGCTGATAATCATCGATTCATGCAAATGTTCAATCATCCTCATGGGAAATACAATGAGAAGCCTTGTATATTGTTAATATGATGTGTGATGACTTGAGCAGATCACTTTCCCATCACAGCAGTATTCAAAAAGCCATCCCGTCATCATTTGCCCTGTCCTTATTGTCAGTCTATCTATTGTATTGATCTTTAAAAGGAGCTGAGACCACACCACTGGTCAGTCCCTTCTGAGTCAAGTAATCCATCAAATTATTGTCAACCAACATGAAGTTTTATACCTACATATGTACTTCATGTAAGGGAACACCTGTGTTTTTCTTTCTATGTATGTATCCCCAAACGAATAATTTACTTTTAAATTCCAGTTTAATCCTTATCCTTCCATTTGCCATCATGTACATTTTACTGTGGTCATTATCAAGGACTAAAGGGAATATATTTTAAGCCTCCAAATGAACGTAGTTTAATGGCCCATTAGCATTGAATTTCCTTTCCAACCTACCATTCCACCACTGCCACTGCCTTTTTCATGTTATTTCTTTGGATTGAATTACCAAAGCAGAAGTCAGAGTCAGAACGACACAAGGCAAAGGAATCTACTTGCATCTTTACATTTTACACCTAACACCTCCCATCGTTTACTACCTTTTAATATTTACAACAGGCAAATAAGTATCAGATTTCTATTCCTTATTTCTCCAGAACAAGTAAGCAAACAAAAGTAGAAAACCAGCAGCAGCCATAATGCGTCCAGTACAAAAAATGTACACTTTTTCATGACAGTTATTAATCCCTAAATCACATTTTACCGTGATATCCCATACGGTCTCTGGTAGAATCATTATCATGATCATACCATTCGATTCTCTTCATCATCATTTTTTTTGTCGATTTAAAACTGTGTGGATAAAACTATCTAATTACCAAACCGTACATGCGTTTGAACCCGAGAAGTGAAGATTTTCTGTTTGCTTTTTGCTTGCTGCATTTTTAAATTTCTCATAAACAACTTTGATTTTTGAAAATGGTCAGCAGAAGCAACATCAGGATCATTAGCATGTAATATTATTATTATGGAGATGCTTATCGTTATCCTAACTCTCAAAGTCGTTTTCATCTTTCTTTTTTTTCTTATGGAAATGATTTTGCAGCAGCATTGCATCAAATTGCTTTATATTATCATATTATTCATGTTTTTCTCCTTGTTATTAAGCAACTGTTCATTCTAATTCAAAATCAGATGCAGAGAAACAAGCGAGATGACACAGTGTGAAGAAAGCAGGTTTCACCTTAAACGAAATTTGTGCATATATTTGAATGGACACTGCACTATAATAATATAAGAGGATAAGTACACTATAGAGTGCTCCTGGTGGTTGTGAAAAGGGTGACACTCACCGAGAGAGATGACATTATGATAAGGATAAATGAGCCCAGAAAATATTTTCCTGTCGTCCACTAACATTAGTTAGTTTTTTTCTGATGCTGGTGCAGTAGGTAGTGCAATAGGCTCATTTATGGGACATGCCAAAAGGCAAGGTTGGCAGTTGACACCAGCCTAACGCTGCTGAAGAACGAGCGGAGCCTCACGTGGAATACTAATTTAAATTTTAAAGCTGTTTGGCTGGTGGTTTGGTAGCGGTGCTGATGTGCTGTTTGGTGGCAGTGTCATTTTCAGAAGTTGGTACATTTTGTTTAAAAAATGATACATTACTTTTCTGTAGAAAAAACATGATTTGCATTCAGAGAAACAAGAAGTCACACACCAAACCAACCAATCAAATGTTGAAAACAAAGGAGAAAAATGATGTTAAGTACTCTTGTCATCTATTAATTATATTTTGAATTTGAATGTGTTGCAGTTGCAGTATTATAATTGTTGTAACTGAAAAAATGACAAATTTGTTTGGTGCTCGGGAGGAACAGGCTTTAGGCACTGGGTAAAATGTCCGTATCATGTTCGATGTAAATTGGATGCTCTCCAAAATGACACATGAACATGATGATGAGAAAAATTTCAAATTAAAAAAATGTTTCAAAACTGGGCACAGATTTTCAAAACATTTTATACAAAGAATACTAAGCTTGAAGCAAAATGTATGATGCAAATGCAAATGTTTCACGGGAGGTTGGTAATTGGTTGTAATTGAAATACTCACGGAAAAGAAAATTCATGAAGGTAATGATAATGATGACCAGTGGTCATTTAAAGAAAAGAATCTTATTTTTGTGTGACCGACTGCATAAAATATCTGTTTGTAATGTGTAGCCCGTGGCATTCTTTCTGGTGAAACTGTAATAATAAAGCATTTTTATTATATGAGCAGACCAGCCCTGCATGCTGCAATTGCATGGATGAAGTGAAATAAAAATAATGAAGTTTGACTGCACTGCACTGGACAAAAAAGAAAACATGTAACATGATGCACTCATTTTACACTTTTGTAGGTGAGTGAATGTTCCCTCCGGAGTAGAATGGGAAAAGAATAAAAGAAAAAACAGTCAGGAAAATGGACAATAAAAATGGTTATAAGATGAAGATGATGTACCACACAAGCAACTCTCAGAAAAGTCAGTACACAACAATAAAAAGAAACTAAAAACTTTTTTTTCTTCTTTTATTTCAAAGATTGTAACTTTTCTTCTAGAAAACCCGCAAAATGTACAATACACAATGCAACATGAACATAATCATCATGATCATCATGATCATCCTAATAATTGTAGTAAGTGGTAATAATGAAGGTGTAGATACATGCATTTAATAGTCATGTTACATGAATGTAAGTATCCAGTAATATTTTTTTGTACTTTATGCCATTCTGCTGCTAGCGTGCAACCAAACTTATAAGATATTATTGAAATGGAAAAACTTTTTATTCGTTTTTTCTTCTTCATGAACCTCATCATCGAAGAAAATATAAAAAAGTCAAGCTGGGCTCAAATATTATGCAATTTAAGAAAGAAAAGACTTGATATTTTTTGTGTGAGATATGCGTGCATACACAATGTATGGAAAAAGCATATGTGTGATTGTACACCAGCAGGAGCGTTAAATGAAGAGAAGAGGTGTGATTTTTCATACGTTAGTTATTGTTGCTGTGATTTACACGCAGGGTGCTTTTTTATGTTGTGGTTCTCTGATTCTTCTCCTCCACCGAAGAAGTACTAACTTTTTTTTCTCTTTTCAATTTTGTTCATGATGATGGTGGGGGTTGGGGATGCGTAAAAAAAGAATTGTAGAAAAATATATAATATTAGTTGGGAAAAATGGCGTGAAGTCAAGTCACCTGGATGATATGCCGCTATACATTGTCGAAGTTTGATGTATATTTTTGGGGCTGCTGCTACTACTCATCATGAACCCCACAAAAATTCTTGCGTCATTTATTGGAATGCATCTAGCGTAACTGATTATTTTTAGGGGAATGTCACGAACGATTGAACTACCTTAGTCATATAATAGCAGAGATAGCAGTAGACCAAGACCAACGAAATATAGGGACAAAAATGAACTGGGAATTGAGACATCTTTTGCTGGGATCGTGGTGGTATGGATGGTAGTTGTAATTGTGTGCCTTTGCTCTTGCCTTTGAAAAAAATTATCAATCTGTCACATTCAATTGAATTGTTATTTTCCTTCAAAAACTATCATCATTATTACCTTCGTCATCTGCAAAAAAACGCGCTGTGTCTTTTTTGAGCATTTTTACCTGCGTGTTCAATCCATTCGTATCAGTTTTTCATTATGCAACGGGAAACCACAATGGAAAAAAGGCCATCGGCCACCATGAAGATTTTCTCTGCATGATGATGATCATTGAACATGATCATGATGGAATAGTATTAATACTTCTTCTATTCAAATTGTCACGTGTGAGTATCAAAGATCATGACACCTTTTTTGTGTTTTTCCTATTTTTTGGAAAAACTTTTTACAAAGCTATGTAGATGAAACTCACAAGAAGTCGAGCAGAAGGCAAAATTGAAATGCTTTCGTATTTTGTTGTGTGTCCATTATGCACACTTTGCTTTACAACAACATCATGTGTAAAGGGTAGTAGCGAGATAGCTTATTATTGCATTTTGAACAAAAAAATGTAGAGTTGATGTGAATAATGGAGTGCTTATGAAAGGATCCGTGAGTTCATCAAATAACAAAACCAGGCACAAGTGAAGTAAAGCACAATGCAATAATGAAATGTGAGACCCCCTCCAAATTTCCCCAAACAACACGAATAACAAGAAGAAGAAAAAAAGAACAACTCATTTTCGGTCCAATTCAGTTTGCCAGCTGACTTGAACGAATGCAAACTGAAATAAAAGAGATTCAAAGACTCAAGAATAAATTAAAAAGGAAAAAGTGAAAATTGTGCATGCAATGATGAGATGATGGTGATTTTCAAGAATTCATATTGTACACTCATTGCAATGGTAATAATAATCATGTTTTGTGTTTCGTCTTTGAATAATGTTATCATTGAATGCAAATGAACACAGAGAAAAATCAAGTCGAGTGCCTTACTCTGTGCGACTGAAGGAAAAAAAACTGCGGAGAGACTTGAGTCTTGAGACATAGGTATCCTGCTGAGGTTTTCTTTTAAAATTTATTATTGCTAATTAACGCACACATTCCATTTTTTCTGATCACACAAAACTACAAACATGATCATCATTGTAATAATTTACGAAAGTATTCTAATTAGACTTAAAAGATACTTTTTGGAGAAGAATAAAAAATAAGCTCACACCTTCATAAGAGAGATCACAAAACGCGCAATCTGTGTCTAACGTGAGGCTGTCCTCCCTTTCACATTTTTATGCAAAGTCTGCTGATCCTTGATGGTTTTTGGGTTTGTCCAAAAAATATTATTAATTTGACACAAAAAATATGAAAAATAAATATAACAAGTTGACATTACACTATCATGATGACGATCATTATGGCTCATTCCTATTATATGAAAACAAGTGTCAAAAAAAATTATGAAAAATATATCTGTCTGCCGCCTGCCTGCATACACAACTTCAAATTGTTGAGTTTTGCTCTCAAAATGTCCGTTTCGTTTTGGTTTGTGGTGGTGATGATGGTGATGATGGTGAGGAATGTGTGGAGGTGCAGTATGGTACCACATCATGAAAATGATATGGGAGGACAAAATAGATATGAATCATGTCGATCAACAAGGTGGAGAGAGAGATTTTTCAAAAAGATAACTGGGTCAATTACTTAATCTTTCTTTTTGAGAAGCATTGAATAAATTGTGAATTTGAATAATAAAAAATGTACCCGGATTTCTCGAAGCAAATGTCTGACTTGTTTCCACTCTATTTTATTTTAACAAGACAGAAAGAGAGAGAGAGATAGAAAAGAGCACTGACATTTTGACGATGATGATTATTATTACGACTTCTGTTTAACCACACTTATTTTAGACTACATCACACACACAAAAGGGCTCACGTTTGACGATTTCCCACGATGGGTTTTCTTGAGAAAAAAAATGAACCATACCACCATCATGATGATGGGAAGGAAAAGAGAACAAGAATAAAAAACGGCACTCTCGGTTTAAAAAAATACGGTTTCAATGACACTATAGTCATCAGTGATGGTGGTAATGGTCGTAGTAGTATAGTCCACTTCACCACACCGACATAGCGTACCACCATGAGTATCACCAAACTTGAAAAGAAAGAACAATCGGGTTTGACAAGACAAAAATAGTATTGTGTCTTTTTATGTAAATGGTGTGTAGACAGAAGTATGAAATTCTAACCTTGATAGAGGATAGGGATAATAAACCCATCAAGCTAAGAGTAGCTAAGTGGCGAAGCTATTTGTAATAAGTTAAGTAGGCAGTTGAGTTTGAGGTCCAGTTCATTTCACAGCTACTCTACCCATGTTAAATTTCTTTTATCTTTGAATCGTTATAACTTCGGTAAAGCTACACGGATTTACTTAACATTTGGACTGATTCGAAAATTCAATTATTAATTAAGATGAAGATAGGGTTTGTTTTCTCAAATAAAAATCATAAAACAGTTAAAAAAGCTAATTAGAAAAAAAATCGATCGCATCATAATAAGCCATTTACTTCGCATGTTAAATATTGTTTTCTTTAAATCGATAAAACTTGGGTAAAACTGTACTTATTTAGTTGACATTTGGACTCATTCGAAAATTCAATTAATAACAAAGATGATGATAGGGTTTCTTTTCACAAATAAATATCAGGAAAAAGTTTTTACGCCAATCAAAAAAGATATAAAAAAAAGGTTGAGTGAACTGAATGATAAATATAGTGAAGCAGACTACGCATGTGCACCTCATGTGCAAATGTGCAAGAGATTTTTCGATAGTGTATTTCTTTTGCATAGAATGGTAACTCAATTGCGTCCTTAAAGCTTTATTGGATTGGATGGCTTCTTTTTTAGGTTGTTCATCAACATCAACAGAGCTAGAGTAGTTTCAAATTCAAAAAAGCATAAGATTTAATTTTATGTGCAGTCAGTTCTGCAGTGGAAGATATCCAGTGGAGGAATGCAGTAGAAGGTATAGAGAGTCGGAATCGGAATGTGACAAAATCCTATGTACGGCATAGCGCGTAATTTATTCTCTGTATGAAAGTGCTTTATGCGCATTAAGCTTTAGTATGGCTTAAATTATGCAGTGGTATAGCCATGTATTCTATTTTTAATGAGATAAACTTTCATAACGGTTAGAAATCGGTTTAAAATTAAATTAAAGGTAATTTTATATGGATGAGACATAACATAAGTTTGATATAGAAGAGAAACCGGTGCGGTGTTCTTTACCCGGTTTGTGGAGTAACGTAATTTGTATGGTGTGTTGGATAATCAGAAAATGGGAGTTATTTTAGTCGGTTCCAAAGCACAACCAGCTAAACTACAAAATGTTTCATGAAAAAAATGCTTTCACTTTTGCTGCTATCTCCAGCTATCTCTCCAAAGTGCTAGAAGAATGTGATGAAATGAATTATGAATTGAAATGGGAAGTGAGGATGCTGGAGTAGCTGGAGGCTTGCTCATTGCTTGTAGGCTTGGTTTGCCATCAATCGATGATGCGATATGCGATGCTTTTTTACCCGGCGTCTCTTTTTCTCTATTTTTCCCGATTTTCCAAAGATGAGCTTGGGAAGAGAAAGTAAAAAATGGGAGCATCATAAAACCTGTACTGCCTTTACTTTTCATTGCCCATGAGAATATTTTATTTTATGAGATTACGTTGTTCGTTTTATAGTGCTTCTTTACCTTTACAAAGATTGATTTTGTCGAAAGCTTTTAAGATGATTGATAAAATCGGGAATATTCGGGAAATCGGATGACGATATTGACAAATTGTGAAACTTTGAGCATTTAGCTCCAGTAAAGCGTAAAATGCTAAGTGGTCTATTCTAAAAACGTCATCCGATTAGATTTTTGAAATCTATTTTTTGAGAAAGTCCAACCAGTTTCCAGCCAAACTGTAGAATAATGAAAATTAATTGATATAATATGAGCATGTAAATTAAATAACGATCTTTGATAAAACCATCAAATCTACAATCAAGTAACAAAAAAAGTCCAGTCTCATTTTAATTACTATCATCACTACAATTTTATTATACTAAATTTTTTGGCTTTAACTAACACAGTGTAATGAAACAATTAAGTACACTTTGCGCATTCTTGTCTGAAAAAAAGATGCAAATATTGTTATCTTTAGAATTATTGGAAAACGATAGAAGTTTTTTTTGAGCAGAATGTATATTAAATTTGTATACATACACAACGTACATAGTGCTGGCTGACATTTGACAGTAATTTGTAAAATATAATAGTAGTATATATAGTATGTATTGTAGTCTGTATAACTTTATAACAATAGAAGCAATAATAAGTTGATAATGAGTATATTTTGTTTCATTAAATCTAAACAAATGTAGTAATAAATATAATTTGCAATTTCAAGTGCAAGAGACACTGATCAATCAGAACATTTTATAAATTGAAAATCTATAAAAACTATAAAGCTATTATATTCTAATGCTAAGGCATTTTTTATAGATATATATTTTATCTACCCCGTCAGGTTGGTTTGTTTAACGACGTTTCGTTTCGTTCCGTTGCGATTTTCGCGATTTTTAAGTGCACATACAAAGGCTTGTATATATTTTTTGTATGAATTATTTGAATAGTACATTTTACATTTAATATTGAGAACTACAGTAAACATTTGAATATTCAAAAAAAAATCTAACATTTACAAATCTAACATGTAGTCAAAAAAATATTATTGATTTAATTAGTTATAGTATTACATTTACTGGTACTGGTTTACATTTTCAGTCAGTGTGAGCAAGGCTTTCATCACTTCCTGCGTCATCCTCCTCGAAACCGTTAGGAATCTTGACGGCATCTCCGTTTGCTCCGGAGTGGTCAATATTTGCGAAGAGGTAGCCAATCAAAGGTAACTTGGCGAGGTACCTTTGTGGCTCGGTGTCACCGGTAGCGAAAGTGTACAACTTGGAAACAACCAAGTATGCAATGAGTCCACAGGAGACAGCAGTCAAGGTGAAAAAGCCAACGATAAGGAGAACACCTCCAAGGAATACGGAGGCGATGCCCAAAAGTGTTCCTGAAACATGAAAAAAATGCATGTTAATATAAACATCATAATTCATTCAAGTTAAATTTTTTCATTTAAATTTTAAAGATTTTTTACCTTCAACACACAGGAAACCAATGAAAGTGACCAAAAGTGTGATCAGAGCAAATGATAAAAACACGATAACTGGAACAGCGCAAGTGACAACCAAAGCCAAGATGGTGGTGGCCATTACAGGATTCTCGGCTGCGTATTTCTTGCATGATTCCCAAAATGAGTTAACTGCTGGAGGCACACGGAAAGATGACATTCTCTGACCTGTAATAACATTAAACATATGCATACATGTAATTTCTATAATTTATCATTAATATAAATTTTCTACAGTGTAAGATTAACAGTAAAGTGATATGTTTTTACCGATATACATATGCATCAAAGCGCTAACATCAACATTTTCCAGTACTTTTATTATAACAGTCATGTGATGATGACCAATGCAGTAATCATGATGAGAGCAGCCCAAGCGAAGCGCAAAGCGCAAGTGAAAATATAGAAAACAGAGAAGAAAATTTAATACAATAAAATATCATATTGCGCGACAAATCGTTTACGGTTAAATTACAGAATAGAATTTGCAGTAATGAATCCAATAAAAAATTATTCTTTCATTTACGAAGGTTTTTCAAGCAGCATTTACAGAGATATCTTGCTGTGATGCATGAGAAACACTACAAGCATTTTACTTTACATGTAAAATGAGAAGACTAAAAAATGACAAAAATAAGCTTGAAAAATAAAGAAACAAGAAGTACTACATGTTACTTGCAATTACACTCGAAAAGCTAACTACATACAAAAAATTATGGATGTTTTGAAATGGTTACAAGTGGTGGACCAGGCGTATAAAAACATGATTTAGAATATTTATGTTTGGGGTGGCATCTGCAACTGGGATTTCAGAGATTCTAAAAATGTGACCGAATTCGATAGTAAAAATGTAAATAAAAAGTGCTTGTATTTTTTTTTCAGTGTACCAATACCAAATGCGGTTCATGTGTTGTGCTCATGTGCTGCATTAGGTTAACAAGCGAAACAAAAACAATGGACACAGGACATGGTGTCGGATGGGGCAAGTTTTTGCTTCAGGCTATCCGGCTTGGCTTGCATAATGGCTCTTGCTTCAAGTCATCATAATGCATTATGCATATCTCATACAAATAGCATATAACAATAGCCAAGAGAATTGAAGATTTAAAACTAACATGAAAAAAGGATCACTTTATAAAAAGTAGTTTTTACTCTCGACTGTATGGTCCAAGTTTTACGAGAGCTTGTGGCTGTGTATCTAGTGATCCATCACTAGAAGCCAAGAGAAACTTCTTTGCATTTTTGTTTGTGTTATGTTGTGTCATGCATGTTGTACGCATTAAATAAAAAGAGCTGTTCCAATCTGAGAAAAGTCAAAGTCAAGGTCAGTTGAACTTGTGTATCAAATCAAGAACCAAATGAACTTTTTTCCATTTTTTATGCATAAGTGAGCATTGGCTATGCATGCGTTAACAATTCACTGTTTTAAATACGCCTATTATGTCTTATCTAAAGTAGGAAAAGATATAAAAGAAAAAAATATATAGTTAAGCAATATATGTGATTGTATACTACATACTATACTACATACTATACTATACGGAAGATAAAGCAAATGAAAAATATTCTTTTTACATTATAGCTTAACAAGAAATGAAAATGAAATGAAACCGTTATTTAATGAACTTTGACACTGTCAATGTCAGAGTCGACCATATTTGAAGCAGTTTATAGTAAAACATTATAAAAGATAGATTGGCCATGATAAATGATTACAGATTTAAATGAATTTAATTCTGCACTGAAATGTTTATGTGAACGCAAAAAATCTTATACTGTGACCGGCTAAACGATGTTCTAAAAAACCTTTGAATTTCGTTTTATACATCGCCTCGGGTCATGACTTTATCAAGAGTTGAATTATCAGTTTATACGTCAAACAAACCTAATTTTAATTACAAGTTGTTGTGTTACTTTGTTAAATATACATACAAATCCTTGAACCCGGCGTGTCCACAGCATAAGAATTTCCACGTCCTCGTTTATTGTACAGAGACACAGAGGGATTGCGATCGGTCTTAACAAATATTTTCTTTCCCAATTTTAGGCATTGAGATTACGTAGGAAAATTTTGAAATTATTTGAAATTTGTTGCGTGATTCATTCAAATATTTACGCTAGGTGTAGTGCAAGTCTCGTTATCAGGGGTTGCTCACATAAATATACATGTTTTTTGTGCACTACCCATCCCCAACTTATTTCTGACAAGGGTTAATATGAATTCTTACCAAATCGCTGAAATCTATCCCGGACCTGTTGCTCAATAACTCCAGTCTCCAGACCAAAAGTATCCCGAAGTGTGTTATTCACACCGGAGCCTACAACATCGAAAATGCTTCTGCTTCGTTTTGGATTTGGACACATGTTTGCTACGTTTATTTTAATTGATCCCAAAATTAAATTCACAAATTATAAAACAACAAAAGTCCACTAGTTAAAATGACAATTTGTTTTCACACCCACACACCACTCGAAATACACGTTCTTGTTTTATCGTTCAACAGCACTTGCTACTCAAACCAAAATAAATCTATTTTAGCTTTCCAAAAAATTGGAACAATGAACCATCAAAGGGTACAATACTTTTTTTCTCTCTTTAAATTCAACAATGTAACAGTACCAATGTTAAATGTTGCTACCACTAAATACTCAAAAATTTATAGATGTTTTTTGAAAAAGTAGACTGATGCGATGATATATATCTCATCTCACTAACTCTACTCAACTAGTTGTTTTACTATCCTGTTATGCGTACTGATGTTGAAGTAGTGGCACATTTAAAAACTGAGTATGTTGGTTATATGATATGTGTGTTAAGTTGCGTGTTCCTCTTTTCATTCCTTACATTATTGAGCTTCTTACCTACATTTTTTCTCTCTCTCACCAACCACCCTTCCAAATCCACCACAATAATCAGAATTTTAATGTAAAAATTCAAGAATAAAAAACTTGCTCTCTTGTTTGATTGTTGCCTACAAAGATGATGTTAATATGCATGCAAAGCTGGCTTTTCTTATACCACACCACATTCAACAATACAGCTTTATAAAAACATGGACAGATCTCTTGTCTTGGTCTACCTGGTCTCACATCGGCTCTTGTGTTTTTTTAAAATCCCAGTAATCATGATAAATGCATCTCTGTGTATTTTGTGTGTAGAAGAAAATGAGGATAAAATAGTTGAAGATATAGCTTAGTAGTTTAAAATTCTGTTGGTTTCGAATATAATAATGATATCATGATTATCAAAAACACAATAAGAATAACCAAGCCACCACAGAAGCCAAACTGTGAGCGAACATGCAAACGAAAATTGGTGTAGTAATGGGCATATTATAAGAACCTACGTCACAATCACAAATACAACAAAATGAAAAGAAAAATTTCAACCCTTTACCCTACCTGTTGCCGCATGCAGCGTCGTCGCTTTTTCATAATATGAAAATAATGTTCAAACCAAGAAAATAATCTTACTGAATTGTGTTTTTACCTGCACATGTATGTGTGAAAAAAGGTAACTTACGTTAGCTATTGTATTCATCAAATTAAACAACCACAACACTTATGATCAACTACAATAACAACTTGCTTAATATGAGACTTTTTTGAGAGATTGCTCCACACTGACACATACTTCATTTACTTACATTACATACTGCAGGCATGCAAAAAGCTAAACAAAATCTGACAGAAGAACTTGTTGTTTTTAGAATTTTTTCCGTCTTTATTACGATTATGATCAACATTTGCATTTTCACGTAATACTTACATGCACAAAACTTCAAATTGCACAACGACAAGAAGGGTACGTTTTTTGTGCTGCTTTTAGTTGACCATACATGAATACATTTTGTATGTTAAAATTTTGCAAAAAAGTAAATTAACTATTTATGTACATACATGTTTTCATTGCTAAATATACAGTAGACACAAAGAGAACACAATATTTAAGTGCATCTCAGTTTCTATTCTAAACTAAATGCCCATCGACCGATATGATTTTTTTCTAATCGTAAATTTTACTAGCACTTACGATATGAGTACTTTTGTTTACCAAACAAATAAAGCATATATTACATATACACACTTTTGTTATTGTAAAATTTGAACCTGTTACTATGCTGTGTTTTAAAAAATCTCGGTAATTTAAGTGTACAAGCACTCTTTTTTAATTTTTTAACATGAAGTTTTATATTGAGTGTGATCATATTCTATTTTGTTTACTTGATCTGCGAAGTATCTTGATATGAAAAACAAAGTTTGAGTGTATGTATTGCATGGTCACTCAACATAACTCGTTGTCTGCAGTCTCTGTATGCATTGTATTGAGTTGGTTTGGCTCAATTTGCTTAACACCCTGTGACCCCAGCCAAAAATTAATAGGGAAATGTAGTTACATTAGCTGCTTGCATTTTAATGTTCGTCACGACTTCACTTTTTTCTTAGAATTGCAATATATACCCTTTTTACTTTTACTATCCCTTTATACACAAGAAATAGGAGCCCTTAGCTTAGCAAGCCCCAGACCTCATTAATAATGGTGCCAATTTGTTTATAGTTCATTGGTTGCTTAGTCACCAAACAGAAATCAGGAAAAAATATTACTATTATGCAACATACAATCAATTTGGGAATACAACGGTTGTCACATAACATCTAACATGTGTCAGTTTCTACAGATGCAATGTGCTAATTATGACTACGACTACACACACCATATACAACAGTGCAGAATGTCAAGATGCACTGCATACTTTACTCAGCAGTGCTGAGTCATAGTCAACAGCACAATTACTGTAAAAATATCCGAAATAATTATTTTAGTGTACCATAAATACATCAAAAGATGAAAATGCATGACTATGAACACTTCGTTAAGGCTGACATTTTTTTACACCAACTTTACAATTGTGAGCCCATCGCCAATTTGCAACCCTACCCTACCTCTATCTAGAACTGTTCTGTTCAATTTATCATCACTACTTGATTCATATCTACTGTAAGAGTACGAAACTATAATCTCCGAAAAATATTAGGATTGTCGATTTGCCTATCCGAAATGCTTTCTGGTGACAACATAAGTTGCTGTGAAAGTCGGCTTCAGATCATCTTTCGTTTTACAATCAACACCTTTAATTTAAGGCGAAAGAAAATTTTCAGTTTAGAGCAGCAAGTTAAGAAAATGAATTTTCACAAGAATTATATAATATAACTAGTAAACAGTAAACAATGTACCTAATTTATTTTGTTGAAAATTATTCAGGAAAATTGTTTGTTTTGACTACCAAAGGCTATGCAATGTTCAATACACACTGGCAATGCGAAATGCGAACGGAAATAAATACCTAGATTTAGATTACAAAAAGATTTTCCCATGAAAATACAATATTCTGTTTAACTTGACAGTGAAACTGTCTGCACTTTGCACTGTACATCGAGCTGTGCACGTGACCAGAGCTGTCATTATGTTAAAGTGCGCATTTTTGAGCTGTAATTTTCAATGTGGATTTGATATTATGAGAAATATCATCATGTTCATATGGAATGTGGAAAATGCACCAAAAAGGTTTACAACGAACCAGGATGTTCGGTCAGCTGCAGATATTCCATATAATATTATGTTCGCTACCTCATATTATACTCCTTTCCCACATGTGCTTGTGCAAAGGAATGTGAGCCATGGGCCATGGATTCTCCAACTGCACTGGACTTGATGCTTGATTAGTATGAACGATAGTCCATAGTCCATCCATGGCTCGTAGCCCAAAACTATGCCATATTGTCCATTTATCTCTTGTGTACTATTTGGTCAATAATGAAAGGTAACCTTACAATTTATGATGAGATATGAGTCATATAATATATGTGCTAGAAAGTTGGTAGCTAGTTAACCTTAACTTTGCAATGATAAGCAGTATCTTACATTGAATTATTACAACTTGGTGTCCTCTAGTAATGTTTGATAGTGAACCATTTGTCATTCAGGACTTACATTGAGATTGGTTTGTTGTTTTAATTGTGAATTTATTTATGGTATATATTTTTTCTAAAATGATTGATATTATGATGGCTAATAATTTACCCGAAAGAGGCTCCTGAAGGGTATCTCGGTCCATTTTGCACATAAATGATGAATACTTGTATAGAACAAGAGTTAACAGCGATATATTTATTGCCGCAATTAAAATAACCAACAAAATACACAAGGAAATGTTTGCGAATAATATTTGAAAAACACTTCCGTTCCAAATACGTTTTAAAGTAAAACCTTTTCCGTTTTACGCAAGACGACAATGCACTTTTGTGAACTCTTATTATGAAATGCAGACGCGAAAGAAAAACCACTATACTATTTCACCATTACAAAAAACATGGACAAGAGACATAACAGGAAACAATGGGAGAACAAAAGAACACAAAATTAGCTTTGTTGAAAAATATTATATGAATATGATGAACAAAAAAATGAGAAGCAAAGTAGTGCTAATTTATCCAAAGAGCTTTCCTCGCCTTTTCCTGTTTCTTGAACAATACTGACTAACAGACAGGATAAATGTGAAGTTACACAATGCAAAAAAACGAAGAAAAAACAGGGACTTTCTATTCTAGTTGTACGTGTGCGTAGTCGGGTGGGACCAGGACAAGAAGTAATTTGAAGAATAAACTTGTATAAAGCTAGAAAATAATACTGCGTTTTTTACTGAAGCAAAGGTAGCTGGGATTTAGAAGCATTAGCTTAAAAGAGAAACTCGGGAGAAGGGTTAAGGAACTTGATGTTTCATAATAATACGATGAGAAAAGACTGTTTTATCTGTTTCTACGCTGCCCGTCGTACTAAAAAACTCTCTGCTGGTTCATGGTTTTAGAAGCTTGCTTGTGTTGTTCAATAAGCTATACCCATCTTTTGCCTAGGTACATAGATAGCAAAATATATTGGCATAATATAACCAACTGTATACACACCACACCGCAGCGAAGGCGAAAGGAGAGGTTTAAAATCAAAAGTAACGTTGCACACTAGACTGTCTTTTGGTACCTATCAACAATGAATGAAGCGGTACGCTGAAAAAGTTGGCCATGATCTCCGGTACATTTTTGGCTTGTCAAAATAGCAATAAGAAAAATGCATCTCTTAAAATCATTGTAGAAGTGAGGGTTCGTTTGGTAGGGCATGAGAAGGGCAAGTAGGGTTGGTTTTCATTGTTGCAGTGCAGAGTAGAAATTTGTGCAGATCAAATCTAATTGATTGTGGGATATTATGGCACTAACAGGTGTATTTAAAATAGGTATAAGACAAAACTGGTACTGTCAGTGGTTCAGTGTAGCATGCCAATGAGGGTGTAATGTAATGAGTAAAATTCTATAAAAAGACCGCATGCTTCACTGGCTTGCTTGGGCTTGAATGTATTTTTTAACGTGATATTTATTGGGTTTTTGTTTTACTTGTTTGAATGTTTGAAATATTTTGTGATTTGAACTAATGATTAGGTCTCATTTTTTTGGGATGCGTGCCATTTATGTAATCACGTAGAGCGTAGTACTTTTATTGGCATGAAATAATTTTGGGTGAAAATAATTAATGTTAACAGCATAAAACAGTAAAGCTTGTTGAATGTTTTTTTTTTTTTTAAATGTAGGTTTTTTGTTTATGTGTATCAAATGCATGTTCTAAAACTTCATGGATATGAAATTTTTGTGCTTATGTGTATCATGTCTAGTTTTTTTATATGACTCATCTAAAAATTTGCTTTTACAATTTTGATCAGGGTTGTTTTGATAAAATTTTAAGCTTTTCATTGCATATTTATTGTACTCGTGTAACTAATACACAATTCCCCCATACACAATTTGATATACACTCATAACTAATAGTACAAAATTTTACAAATCAATTCCAACCAGTAGGCAGAATGACTAGACTAGAGTTAAATTTTACACCGAAAATTGTGCAAAAACAAAGTTTTCATAACTCAGGGAAAAAAATACACACATGAACATCACAAATTGCCGCGATTATCATTAGGATAATGTGAAATGTGATGCAATTCTTTTGATTATCTCGTGAATATTAACTGAAAAAACACGAAATGATAGATGTATGTACATGTCCAGCATGAAAATTAAACAAAAAAAGCCGTCTTGATTTACAAATAGACAGTTGCAGTGATGCAAGTAAATACATTTCACTTTTCAGCGCTTGCTTTTTATTTCTGGCGACATCTAGACATGGGCTCATGTCATGTCGTTAAAACGTAAGAAATACTTTCACTACATTTAATTTAATTTTTAGTATTGTGATTGTGACACATCTTGGTGTGCATATAAAATTAACTCCATATTTTGATAAAATTCGCTCTTCGCAATACCAACATCACAATTCGAGTGCGTGTACTGACCTATCACCTCAGATATGTTGATATGTAGTTTATGTGTATATTGAAGGAAGTAGGTATTAAAAAGAAATCTAATTAATTTCACTTCAATTTCTTGCATGTACAATGTAGGATAAACAAATAAATTATTATATATTGATATTTTCATGCTTAATCAACAATCCCAACACAGCATGATGCATAATTCCTGCCTATCGCAAACAAACAAAGTAAAATGATTCTACTTATAAGGTTGGAAATCACATGATGCATGCAAATGAACTGGACATCGACAAGGGATATAGGGTAAGTTTTTACTGTCATATTATGATTTTTATGATTTACAGATCCAAGAGTTATTTTAATTTTCTTTGATGGCAGAGTATAATTTTTTGGGTATTCACATGGAAAACATGCACATGTCGAGTGAAACTATTTACGTCTTCGACTATATCTATATTAACCTAAAGGCCGGTATGGACCAAAGAATTATAAAAGATTGTTAATGTAAGATTATGGTATGCAATGCATTATAAAGTATAAGATACTATTTTTATGAAATATTTTAAACTTTTCTTTATATTTATGTCGTTTTCAATTCAAAGATAAGATGAAGCAAACAAGAGGGGTGATAATTGGTTTTCAAAGTACAGAGTCAAGAGTCCAACAAAAGTAAATTATATTAAATTAAGTCATCTTATAAGTGGATGAAGGAGTATCATATCTTTTATTTGTACCCTTTGCATGATACATACATATAAGTATATAACTAACATAACATAACTTAAATCCTACTTATCAGGCCTCGCATATTGACGGTACTCGAAGATCACAAAAGAGAAAAGTTTTTACTTTTATGTACTTAATTACTGAGAATGGTAACCGTTATTGCTTTACTTTTTTATGGCGTTTTATTAAAAAGACAACATGTAAAAATAGTGACCTGTCCTTGTCAGAATAGGATTATCTGGAAAATATAGCATGGAGTGATTATCATTTACCATCAATCTATTCATGATGGTGATGACGTTTATTGCTAGAAATGATTAAATCCGGATTTTATTATTTTTTCAATGAAAAAATGGAACATGTAATGAAAACGTGAGTCAGCATGTTTAGTGCAAGTGGCAACTAAATCTCAGAAAGGAAATTTTTAGTGTTACCTTTTCACATGCTATAATATACCACCTTATATGAATGGGATGGTAAATCCTGTTTCCCATCTTCTGCAGCTACTAAATTAATTATCTGTGTCACATGAAAAACGTGAAATATAGGTAATCTGAGATGTTCCCAGTTCCATTAATCTACTTTAAGTTTTCATGCCCGCAACAACACATTTTTCCCAACGTGGGCACAAAATATGAGTACCAAAATACACATGAGAATTTTTTACTCAACTTCTTAAGCTTAATTTACTTATAGTACTTTTTAGTACAAATACGGGATCTTGTAGGTTAAATTATGTTAAATGTATTTAAGAGTTTGGAAAATAATTTACGCCTTAAATTGAAGCCTTTTATTCGACAGACCACAGTTTTCTGGACTTTACTGATGGAACTTCGTAAAAGCATCACAAAACCCTTTAGAATTATTAAATACTACTGCAACACTTATTTAAAATGCTTAGGCAATTTTATTTACAAATCTGTTTTAGCTGTCGGCATTTTAAATGTTACCCAAATATTGATCAGTTGTTAAGTTTTAGCACGCTGTTGCACTTTTTTGAAAAAATCTATTCAACTAATTCTAAATTTGGTCAAATAATTTCTTTTTTCGACTTCCGAGCATTTTTGTTAAAAACTACTACTTTGACCTTACTTAATTTAGAGTACTTGACTTCTTAGTTATACTCTAATTTATTTTGAAAACGTTCCAAAATACAGGGTCGGACACGTCTTACTAAATCGGCTAGAGCTTTGAAAAATAGTGAAATATATCAATTTTGGTAAGCTGGTTACGAATATAATTACCAAATTCCTGAATGGAGCCATTTGGAATTATGAGAGACGATCGAAAGTAGGCCTTCTGAAAGCAAAATTTATCAGTTAAAGATCGCCATTACAAAAGCGTTACCTAAACTCGTTCCGCAAAATTCCAAATGGATCCATTCGGAATTTCGGTAATTATATTCGTAATCAGCTTACCAAAATTGATATATTTCACTATTTTCCAAAGCTCTAGCCGATTTAGTACCCTGGTCATATCCTCTTACGTCTCTCAATCTTAATCCTTCTGAAATTTTAACTACTGGTCCATCTTACTATC
>JAQFXM010000239.1:0-60246 GCA_034693345.1 Entomobrya multifasciata
TAGTAGGGTATATATATGGTATATATGTATGTATACATAAAATTCTCCTGTCAGCCGTCTGCTTTGCTCTGCTGCTGCTCTGCTGCCTTCCCTTTCGTTTTTACCGAGGAATAAGCTGTGCTGTGAAATAAGCCAACATCCACGTCAGTCAGTGGATGCGGCTACTTTACTCTGTGACTAAACTACAAGGCAAGTCACTACACTACGGCAGCAGAACGGAACGTCAAAATATTTATCCAACAATTAGTTTAACTGTTAATTGGTGAATATTTTAGGTCAATTTTAAATGACATTTCATTTAACTGTTTAAAGGCAAGAATATCAACAGGGTTGGGTTTTTCTTCTTTTTAAATCAGCGGTGCGGTGTGTTGTTGCTGGTAAGTAAGCTGACGTGACTTGTCTGCTGTCAAAAAATACTCTAATCAGTTGTTCTGCTATTTTTAATTGTAGTTACGTGTGTTTTTGTAATTAGCTTGTTAATAATTGGGTGAAGCTGTAAGTATTATCATTATAAATGGAAAATTAATTGTTGCTTTTTTTCTCTGGTTTTTAGACTTGAAAAAAGGAGACAGCAGGTGTGGTGGTTGGTGTGGTGTTTAGTTGGATTTTGATTGGAGAGGGGCGGAGGACACAAAAAGCTAACTAATCATCATGTTGATTAAATTCGAAAGTAAATCCCACCGGGTGAAAGGTCTATCCTTTCATCCAAAACGACCATGGATTTTAGCCAGGTAATGATATAATTAGAATTAGTTACTTTTATAAAACAGCTGTGTGGTTAATTAACTGAATGTATTTAATTGTCTATACAGTTTGCACAGTGGGATAATCCAACTTTGGGACTATCAAATGTGCGCGTACCTGGAGAAATTTGAGGAGCACGACGGTCCCGTCCGTGGCATCTGTTTTCACAACCAACAGCCAATTTTCGTGAGTGGAGGAGACGACTACAAAATAAAAGTTTGGAACTACAAGCAACGCAGATGTCTGTTCACTTTACTTGGCCATTTGGACTACATCCGGAGCACATTTTTCCATCACAAATATCCCTGGATTTTGAGTGCATCTGATGACCAAACTATTAGAATCTGGAATTGGCAGAGTAGAAACTGCATCTGCATCCTCACCGGTCACAATCACTATGTCATGTGTGCCCAGTTCCATCCAACTGATGATCTTGTCTTGTCAGCTAGTTTGGATCAGACTGTGCGGGTTTGGGATATTTCTGGATTGCGAAAAAAGAATACTGCGCCAACTACAAGCCCAGTGGATGATCATCATCGTCATCCTGGAAGTGCGGATTTGTTTGGACAGGCGGATGCTGTGGTGAGGCATGTGTTGGAGGGACATGATCGGGGTGTCAACTGGGCTTATTTCCATCCAACTTTGCCGTTAATTGTGAGTGGAGCTGATGACAGGCTTGTGAAGCTGTGGAGGATGAATGAGGCTAAAGCTTGGGAAGTGGATACGTGCAGAGGTCATTACAATAATGTGAGCTGTGTCCTTTTCCATCCGAGACAAGAGTACATTCTGAGTAATTCGGAGGATAAGAGTATTCGGGTTTGGGATATGACAAGGAGAACTTGTCTGCAAACCTTTAGAAGGGATCAGGATCGGTTTTGGGTGTTGGCGGCGCATCCAACATTGAATCTGTTCGCTGCGGGGCATGATTCGGGAATGATGATTTTCAAGTTGGAAAGAGAGAGACCGGCTTATGCGGTTCATGGGAATTTGATTTATTATGTGAAGGAGAGGTACATGAGGAGATTGGATTTGACGACGAATAAGGACTGTGCTGTGATGCAGTTGAGGGGAGGAAATCGTCCAAATTGTCATAGTATGAGTTATAATATTGCGGAGAATGCTGTGCTGCTGACTACCCGGACTACTAATACGGATAATAGTAGCTTTGAGCTGTATATGGTTCCGACGGATCCATCTGATTCTCAAAACTCACCTGATGCGCCAGATTGTAAGAAGAGCTCGGGACTTACTGCGATTTGGGTGGCGAGGAATCGCTTTGCTGTGCTTGACCGAAATCAATCTGTAAGTATAATTGTTATAATAATTAGTTGGATTATTTTTGGGAATTTTTTAAAATTGTGGATTGTGTTTTTTTTTTTGGGGGGGTAATTAGCTGGTGATAAGAAATCTGAAGAATGAAGTAAGCAAAAAGATCCAAGTGCCGGACTGTGATGAAATATTTTTTGCTGGTACTGGGCTGCTCCTTCTCCGCGAGCCAGAATCACTGACCTTATTTGATGTCCAGCAAAAGAGGGTTTTGGCGGAGGTGAAGGTTTCCAAGGTGAGATATGTTGTTTGGGCGAGTGACATGTCGCATGTGGCCCTGCTCGCCAAACGCTCAATTACGCTGTGCAACAGGAAGCTTCAGATTTTGGCAACTTTGCAAGAAATCACTCATGTCAAGAGTGGCGCTTGGGATGATTCTGGTGTGTTTATTTACACGACTAGTAATCATATCAAGTATGCGCTCACCAGTGGGTAAGTTGAGAATAGAAAAGTTAACTAAAATTAAAAGTAATTTTTAAATAGCTAGTTTACAATATATAATTTTGTGGTGTTTTTTTTCGGGAAATATTTTTAGTGACAATGGAATAATCAGGACTTTGGATATTCCCATTTACATCACCAAAGTGAAAAACCACCAAGTTTTCTGTTTGGACAGAGAAGTGAAGGCGCGTGTGCTGAATATTGATCCAACCGAGTACCGATTTAAGTTGGCCTTAATTAATCGGAATTACGATGAGGCCAGTTGAAAATAAAATCTGATTTTTTAACAATTATTGCAAATTTCATTGAACTAAATATATTAATCATTATGGTTTGTGTTTACTGGATTTGTGCAGGTTTTGACGATGGTCCGTAACTCCAAGTTGGTTGGCCAAGCCATCATTGCCTACTTGCAAAAGAAGGGCTATCCTGAAGTGGCTCTACACTTTGTGAAGGATGAGAAGACGAGATTTGGATTAGCTTTGGAATGTGGCAACATTGACATTGCTCTGGAGGCTGCCAAGGCTCTAGATGATAGGGCATGCTGGGATAAGTTGGGTGAGATGGCGCTTCTTCAAGGAAATCACCAGGTAATTTTAATTAGTATAACAATTATAATATAATCAACTGTTTGACGGATGGAACTTAATTTGGAAATGAATGTATTTTATGTTAGGTTGTCGAAATGTGCTATCAACGAACCAAGAATTTCGCCAAGCTCACCTTCCTCTACACCATAACTGGGAATATTGAGAAACTTGGGAAAATGTTGAAAATCGCCGGGATTCGGAAGGATGTTGCTTCTCATTACTGTACTTCATTACTCCTTGGCGATGTCATGGAAAGAATTCGTCTTTTGAAAGCAGGAGGACAATTGAGTTTAGCTTATTGGACTGCAGTCAATCATGGCTTGGAGGAGGAAGCTGAACAGCTTAAGGAACTGATGGATGAAGAGCAGCTGGAAAATTTGAAGGCGCAACCTTCTGCAAAATTGCTATCACCACCGCCGCCATTATTTTTGTTTGATGAAAATTGGCCATTGTTGACGGTGTCCAGGGTAAAAGAAATATTTGAAAATTAACTGAATAGTTAAAATAAGTTCATGAAACTTGGAGGTAACATTTAAATGTGGACTTTTTTGTTGAATTATTTTTAGAGCGTGTTTGAAGGGCCCGCACTGAAGAACAAGCCAACTCTAAGCCAAGCTACTGGATTCATTGGGGAAGAGATCGATGTTGAGGTGACTGGCGGCTGGGGCGATGATGATTTACAATTGGATGATGACAATCAAGGGGACAAGTTGAGAGGTGGGGACGATGATATTCCTGCTATGGAAGGGGATGGTTGGGATAACGAGGATGACATTGAGCTGCCGCCGGATGTGGAAGTGTCCAATGTGGATACTGGCAATGAAGGCTTCTTTGTTGCCCCTACCAAAGGAGTTCCTGTGCCCCAACAATGGACAAACTCTTCCAAGTTGCCTGCTGATCATGTGTACGCAGGAAGCTTTGAGAGTGCAGCAAGACTGCTCAATGACCAACTGGGTATTGTCAATGTAGAGCCATTTAGACAATTGTTTTTAACAGCTTACACAAGAAGCAGGGCGACGTACACAGCGCTTCCTATTTTGCCAAGTTTGATGGTTCATCCGTTGAGAAACTGGAAGGATCAGAAAAGTTCAAGTCCAGCTGTTGGAATTACTATTGCGGATCTTGTTCAAAGACTTCAGGTGAGCCTAAAAATTAATTGATGGAATTAAAAATATAAGTAAGTGATTAGTTGGTAATTAATTGTGTTTGGAATAAATTTCCAGGGCGCCTATCAATTAACCACAATGGGCAAATTCGGAGAGGCTCTTGACAAGTACAGAGGTCTGCTATTGAACATTCCAATGTTGGTAGTGGATAACAAGCCAGACATCACCAAGGCCCAAGAACTGATTTCACTTTGCCGTGAATACATACTTGGTACGCTTAATTCTTAATTACCATTTAAAACAGCAAAATGTCAATTTAGTGTTCTGTTCAATTGGCTAATTTGTATTTTATTGTATTTTTAAAGGTCTTCAAATGGAGCTCTTCCGAAAAGATCTTGCAAAAGACAAGCTGGACGACCAACGCCGCAGTTGTGAGCTCGCCGCCTACTTCACTCACTGCAGTTTGGATGCAGTCCACTTAATTCTTACGCTGAGAACCGCAATGAATTTAACTTTCAAGTTGAAAAACTACAAGAGTGCCAGCTCCTTTGCCAGGCGTCTCTTGGAATTGGGCCCTAAAGCTGACATGGCTCAACAAACTAGGAAACTTTTACAAGTTTGCGAGAAGAATCCAATTGATGAGCATCCGATGGAGTATGATGAACACAATCCGTTTTCCGTTTGCGCCAAAACATATAAGCCTATTTATCGGGGGAAACCGGAAGTCAAGTGTCCTTTCTGCGGGGCAAGCTACATGCCCCAGTATTCAGGTATTTTATGCACTGTTTGTACAGTAGCAGAGGTGGCAAAAGATACTATGGGATTACGCATTAGTCCTCTTCAATTCCGTTAAAAAATATTAAATTATTTACCAAGTTTATTTAGAAAAAAAACATGAAAATGTCATTCTCAAAAAAAATATACAATGTTTGTAAAATGTAATCTTATTACAGAGAAAAAATGTGAAGTGCAAGTCTTTTTAATATTATACACACATCTTATCTTATCATTACTACTATTATTACTATTTGAAATTTATAATATCTTGTGGAAATTTCAAATAAAGAAATTTATGGTGCAGAAATAGAAGAAACGTTTTTGAGATGAAAAAAATACACATTTTAATAGCATCATGATGACATGTTATGTGAATTTCATAATTCATTGATTTAGATTTAGACCACCATCATCGTATAAACCGATGCATTTTATTATTATGTTTTTTTGCGGAGGAGTCCACTGGGCAGAACAAGAAGGCTTGCTACTACAGCCAAACGACCAATCACACTTGATGGTAAACAGCAAAGAATAAGCTAAAAATAGAATGTTGGCTTGTCTAAGAACAGTGATGTGATAGGATTAGAAGATGGCTTTGGAGTTTTTCTGGTAGACAGGTAGGTAATGTTTGGTTGGCTCTAAGGAAGGAAGTTGACGTTGACAGGTAGAAAAAAGCACACCTGTTTATTACACAAGTGACTAGAGATGTTGATGCTGTTTATTTTAGCAAGGGACAGGACAAAATCCATCCTACACCCTAATTTTTTATTGGTTAGTCTTCTGAAAGCTAAAAATAATACTTTTCTTTGCACAAAGGAGCATCATCATTCATCTTCATTTTCAATCATCTTGGTTTAGTGATGATGCTTATTTTTGGGTACGCTGCATCGCTGCTCTAAAGAATGAAAAACAAGGCGGTGCGGCGAGGAAAGGCGTGAATAATTGAATTCGTCGCTGTTTCCTATTCATCAAGTTTTTTTTCAAGACTAGACCACATAGACAGCTAAGTGATGATGATGTGGTATAGTGAATGGTGTAACAATAAAAACGTGGCTTTAATTTTTCTTCTGGGTACAATAACAAGGTTGTTTTCTGCGAAGAAAATGATCAGTCATGTTTGAAATATTTGGTAAGCACGTGTGAAAACGTTACAAAATAATGTCCTTTTATTCTGATGATGACCTCTCTCTGATCATGATCTTCGAGTAGAAAATAAAAATTGAGCCAAGTTTTTAAAGAATATCCGTTAGTTTTTATATTTCAGTTTTTTTTGGCTGGTGAGATGACAAAATGACCAAAAATCGTACATTGTACATTACAGCGTTACAAGGCATTAGGATATTTTTTGGGGTGACTTGATACTAACGACAATTTACACTGTATTTAATGAATACATGTATATTTGTAAGGGATTTTTTAATTGTTTACTAAGTTTTAATTTAGTTTAGCTAACCTTTTTTTAAATTCAATACGGTATTTGCATCTGCATCACATTTACATATAATTTTATAGACAAAGCTGTTATACACGTTGATGTAGCATGGCATGTAGATGAGCATCGGCATCAGTTTGCAAGTTTGGCTTTTGTAGGTTAACTTGTCATATTACATCATCCCATCAAACAACGGGATTTTGCGAATATGCTTTGAATGGTAATCACAATCGCACTCGCACAGCCAACCATTTTTTTCTCTCTGCTAAACTATGTATCAAAAATTGAATAATATTCAAACAAAGTTGTTCTTCTCTCGTTAAGTTCATTTCATTTCATTGTAGAAAATAAAGCTATACATGTCTCATTTTTGCATTCCTCTTTCGTCGTCATCGTCTTCGTTTGTCCGACCTCATCTAAATCTCATCTCTCGGCTAAAATAATCAGGTAACGTGTTTCACACAAAACAAACCCGGTAAACAATCGTTTTTTTTTTCGAGAAGATATCATACTTTTTCTGGCAATTGTCCAAAAAAAATTCTTCCACTTGACTTGACTTACTGAAAAATAAATGGCATGAAGTGACCCAAGTAAACTGAAAACGTTACTTTTGGTTTGGTTTCAATCTTTTTTGGGTGGAGTGCGCGCAGTGACTTGCGACTTGACATGACAATTTTATTCCTCGTGCATTCTATTTTTTTTTAAATGAAATGAAATATTTTTAAAATTGGTAAATTTTCGTTTTAAATTATTATTATTATTTTGTAAAAATCGTCGCATTATTCAATCGCATTCATCCACTCTCGAACAAGTTAACAGTCATTTTTTTCCTGCTTTGGTTAAATGGGTTTATTAAGCGAAAAAAGTACCCGGGTTTGGGGATCGACCTCTCTCAAAACAAAAAACCGGTTAGAAAAAATAAATAATTTTCTTACTTGAAAATTGCATATTAGGCTGGTTTGCTATTTTACTAACTGCGTAGTCAATACGGTAGTTTTTTTCAAGTATATTTATTTGGGTTGTGTGCCCCCGCCTTAATTTTTTTGGTCATTGTGATGATAACACCAGAAATATCTGTTGTACAAGAGAAACGGGATTTGTATCTTTTGTACCAGTTAAAAAGGTTTAAACTACACTAAAATAACCTAGTGTACAAAATAGAAACGCTGTATATTTGTCAAGCAAGCTGAAAAAGAAAAGACTAGGTCAAATCATTATAAAAGGTTGAACATGTAAAATCGGACGGAACAATATGCACTTATTATTATGTTTTTTTAAAGGAGATGAATTTAATGAACTGCGAAAATGTGCAACAGGTGCAGGTGGTGGAGGTAAACATTTTTAAGTGGGGCTTGGCTCGGCTAACATCGTCATGACATCATGACTCAGTCAAATAAGTAATAATATTATTTTCGCCGAAAGATAAGTCATAAGTAAGCTTTTGAGTGTGAATGAGAAGAAAAAAATTGAAAGTCAAGAAGACAATGAGAATGTATGAAAATTTGTTAAACAATGGCTTTGTTCAGCCCAAATAATTTTTTAAAAGTAAAGCAGCCTTAAAGGAACCGGATGTAAAAAATTGCTTTGTAAAAAAATCTGCTTTAGGGCTCTGTGCATTGTTTGCGTTGACTTTTTTGGTGGAAAATTTATGAGTAAAACTAATAAGCTTAAAAAGAAAGAGCTTTACTATATATTTTTTCAGGCTGACAGTTAAAAACGGATGTAAAATGATATGGACACAGATAAGTTTGCAGGGAAAAGGCTAAGCTTTTCGAAAAAAGTGAAATTAAACCTTGTGTTTTTTTCGGTAATATAAATATAATTAATTGTCAATACAATTTAGTACCATAACATAACATAACATGTGAGTAATATATTTTTAAAGGCTTTCCTTAACCTTTCCCTTACCAAAGAAGGAAGAAAGATAGTTCATTGATATGGGGATCTTGTGATCATGACCATTAAGAAAGAAAAAAAGAAGATCCGTCTACCTCAATGTCTGGTCTGTGTGGGGACTTGAGCTCAGTGAGCATTATATGTTTGATTTAATGTTATAAAATATATTTTGTAAAATAAATGTAACATTAGTCAAGAGTGAGTAAGTCAGACTGACTGACTTGACTGACTGACCACTTTCTACACAAAAATTCCAATAAATGCAAAAAAAGTCTGTTGGGTTTGGGTTGTTGCAATGTAATGCAACTTGTTTGACTTTTTTCAAAGTACCTTTCGTCGTCGTCGACTGATATATAATTGAGGGGGATGATTCATATGAAAATGTTTAATAAAGTATAAGAAAAAAGAGTGACGTCACTCGTCGACTCGACAGTTTTGTCGTTGGTTGCTACGGTTACGTGTAAATGTAAAGCGGAAGATGATAGATTTTTTAAAGGGAGAGAGAGAGAGAGCAAGGAACTTGCTCTAAGGTAACAAGACTTGTAATAAATTTGTGAACGAATTCATTTTGAATTTTTATATAAGTAGTTTATATGGTAGTCATGGGTACTGGGATGTGATGTACCTTATTTTGCGCCGTTGTGAGATGAACTTGTCACTTGAAATTTTTGGTGGGGTGGTGGTGGTGGTAAATGGATGTCAACGAACTTTACTATTTATTACATGAATACCGCCGTCTTTATAGCTAGTTTATGATCAAAATTTTTTTTTAATGAGTTCGAATACAGCAGGAAAAAAATATACTAGTATTGATTTAAAAAGTAATAAAACATGTTAAATATTTCGGAGGAAATTTGGAAAGAGAGATAAAATGTAAGAGAAAGTTTATAACTTGACAAGAACTATTATGTAAACGCATTTTACAATTACATCATCTTTAACTGTCGTAGTCGACATTTTTCATAGAAAAGGTCAAAATCTTTTTGAAAATTAAATATTTTAGCGAAATTGATAACTACCAAAAGATTTTCGTTTTTAACTGTGCAGTTAAAATACAATTTATAGCTTTAAAAATAATATTAGAACACTTTTAATTTATTTTGTTACCAGAACATTTTAAAATCATGTTAAAAATATTTTTTAAAGATAATTATACATAAATTGAAACATTTGTACCTAAGTTTATAATGAATTTGAAATAAAGTGTTTCAATTGAATTTCAAATATTTATATTTTTGCAAGTTTTTTTTTTTTTTTAAGTGAATACTGGTAATCTATAAAATCCATTATATGTACCCATTTAAAAAAAGAGTGTATGCACATCATACATACTTCAAATTAATTAAGAATGTGTATACCTAATTGCAACAATACAGTCATATTTACTCAATTGTATCAATAAAACCGCAAGCCTGCATATAAATTGCTAATAGAAGGGTTGAGCGATGCACTAAAACTATGTATTATAATTACACTGGTAAAATTCATCTGATACCTATTTCATCTTCAAAACTAAATATTATATTAAGTTCATTGAGTTTACAGAGCACTATAATGGTTAGGAATTTATATATTTCAAGTATAAAAAATACTTACTTAGCTTAATAATTTTTTGAATCACTCAACCAATTCAATTCAACTTGATTACACAAAATTCTTGATTAAAATTTAAATCTTTGAAAAATAATAAAATTAGTTCATCAGATAATCAACTTAGCAAAAAAAAGTTTGCAAAAGACTAGTGCAGTGGGACAGTAGTACAAATGATATTAAGTAGGGAAAAAATTGGTTTCACTGCTGACCATCAACCATAAATGCCCATGCCGTCATAAATGAACGCACAAATTTTTTATATACCTTGCTATCAGACTGAAGAGAGAAGATAGTAGATTTGTAAAAAGATAAACTGATGTTCTGTGGATTGGACTGGGGATTTAGGTTAGTGGTAACGCTTTTCTACCAGTTTTTACCCACTTTGTCTTTAATTTCTTCGAGTTTTTCAGGGGAAAATGAGGCACGTTTAACGTTGCTTGTGTTGCTGTGTAAAAAACCATGAATGGCCGCTGCTCGTTCAAAACAGACAATCCACCTGTCAAAAAGTCAATGTCGGACGGAGGAGGAAAGCGAATTTCCTAATAAATTATTAGCATGTCAGTCAATTTATTTTTATTTTCAATCAATTAAAAATATTTTGTTACAATTAGTAAATTTTTTGGAGTAAAAATGAATAAAGTAAATGACTTATGTAACTGTAACATAAAATTCCAATTTTGAATGCTACTGTAAATTTACTACAAAGTTAACAACTTTCATTAAAGTGCATCAACCAAACCACAGAAAATGAATGGGCCTGCAGCATAACAACTTGGGTTGTTGGGGATGTTGATGTCATTGCTCTTAACTTGCAAAAAAAAGTAGGTACATAGGTATGTTCACTAAAATAATGTGCGTCTGGCTTCACTTGACATGACATCTTTAAACTAAAAAATATTTATATCTTTAAAATTATATTTAAAATAGCTAATTGTTTGAAACAAAGTGTTAAAAAATCAAAAATGCGCTGTTAGGCTTTTAATAAATTTAGAGAGTGAACTTGTGAACATATCAGGCAACTTGATGAACAAATTTCTTGTTTTTATTTTTTTGCACGTGGTTTGGTTACATCAACTTGTTATAAATTTGGTTTAGCTTGACTTAATGCTCTTCAATTGATCATCGGATTGCCCTCAAGTTCATTTTTCTATTGTAACCAGCTCATTAATTTTGCACCAGAGAACTAACGTAAGCAAGAAATGCAACAATGCAAGCTTTCACTTGACTTGACTTGAAAAAAAAACATTTGACTTGACGATATGTGATGCGATATGGGATGCTGCGATTACGATAGATTTTTTTGAAGCGCAAGCGGTGAAATAATAAGATGATTTAGAAAATCATTATGAAAAAACCATAACAGAAGCTATAACTCTTTTTTATTCGTGAAGAATGAATTGAATATCTCAACATTTTATCTGTTGTTTATTTGCTAATATGGTTAAATAAGTTGGCAAGGAGCAAAAGTACACTACCTTAACTTGACGAATAGCATCAATGAATCATTTGTCATCAGGTCGTCATTTGATTAGATAATCGTAGGGTACGTTTCTCCCTTGTTATTTTTTTTATTTTGCAGAAAAAAATTGAACATGGTTGGCATGAAAAGTTGAACGAGAGAAGGAGAGGAATTTTATTGAGAAAGTTTTAGTTAGTAATATAATGTAATGTAATACGTTTACATGCTTATTGTTAGTTTAAATCAATTATGTAATCGTCATTTGTGTATAACGTACAGATTTTCTTTCTATTTGGTAGTTTTACTAATTAACTAAAAAAAATTAGTGGTGAAATTCAACATTTTCCTTTGATTTTTTTGTAATTAAGACGTGCAAAATGATGTACAGTGCAGGTAAAGGTACAGGTAGGATTTCTGAAAAAAATTGAAAATATTTACAAAAAAAATTACAAATTTTGAGTAAATATATTTTTTGGTGAATTTTGCACGTTTTTGGTGTTTTCGTTGGAAAACAGGGAAATTTATAGTTTGAGATAAGTTGGTAAATTTATTAAAAATAAAATTTTGTTAAGATTAGATTATCATTTAACTACGATTTATTCATTCACCAAAAATATTCATTGAGGATTTGTAAAAAAAGGGAAATATATTTATTATGCTGGTATTGAACATGTTTGAATTATAAACACATTCAAATGACAAATATGAATGAATGATGATGCATTATTTTTTTGTAACCGCAAAAGCTGACCACAGACAATCTCAAAAGATTTTTACACAGGAGGTTAGTTCTTTATTAAGTTGTTACTTTTTGGTAAAACCTAGAAAAAACCAAGATTACTTTTAAAAAGCATCTTATGCATATAAGTCTTCATATTTTTTAAAAGAAAAATGAAATTGAAAACGATTTTTTTTCTAACTTAACTTAATCCAAAAAATAGGCTACTTTATGCGTAAAAAAACGATGATGATAAAACGTTTATACGATGATTTTTTAAACGTATTTTTGTGGCTTGGCATATGACTTGGCTTTATTCTTTTTTTCAGAGAAGATGAATGTCGAGATGAGATATGATTTTTTGAATGAATCACGGATTTTTTTTTCAAAGCCAAGTGTTTTATAAAATGCTCCCTTAGAACCTTGCATTTTTACAGCTTCATTAACTTTGTTTTTTGCTTTAAACTTGAAATAAGTTATGTCGGTCATATACTTCCTTTCCAATTTACACTTTTTCACTTTTATCATTTATTCCTTAAACACGATTATAATCTGTGCGTATTTTTTCTAGTTATTTTTTTGAGAGAAAACCGCAGCACATCTTTTTGAGACACCAGAACCAGAGACCAGAGGGAAAGTCATAAATTTTGCCCACATGCTAAATAATCCCATACATCCCATTTTTTTCAAAACAATTTGTACTTTTTTCCCCTAAACACTTTTAAATCTGAATAAAATATTTAAACTGCTTTGTTTATTGTCACTCTGCATAACATTTGCAATAAAGTGTGCAGGTGTACTTGTCATGAAAAATTACCTATATATGTATTATTGACGTGACTATGGTTGCAATGAAAGATGAAATGAAATACAGGTAAAGAAAGAGAAAAGCCTCGCCTTTTGGTCTTGTTGATGGTTTACTAGTGTGTAGGCTGAAGGAAAAGTAAGTCATTCGGGGAATAAAAAAATAAACAAGGAACAATAAAAAAAAGAATAGTTTTTTTTTCTTTTTTCTTCTCCGTCTTCCTAATGACTAATGTGAAATGTTCATGCGTACTCATTTAATTGAAAGAAGAAACACGCTTCATCAGAGATTTTAACGTGTGATAATGTCCTTTTTTTTAATGAATGGCTTATATTTGAAAGTAAAATGTATGTACAATGTAGGCATTTAATATTTTATGCAAGTCTTACATTAAGAAGCGTTGCGGTGCCCTAATTAAATTTACGTTTTTAAAGGAGATGTCATTTTACACCTGGTCTGCTGATGTACATACTTTATTTGGTAAATGTGAACATTTATTTAAAAATCCAAATGCAGTAAACAAAGTTGTAAATGTAATAAAAAAGTGTATGTATGTTCATTGAAGATTGCATGCAGTAAAGATGAAAAGTTTACGCGTCATTATCCTTTCCTGCAAATGAGCAAAGTAATAAAGTAATTTAAAATGAGTATAGCAGAAGTTGACGATAAATAAAAATATTCATTGAATGGCAAAGGCAAGTGAAAATAATAATGATCATGTGATTATTTTCAAAGAGACAAGTGAAACGCAGAAGAAAAAACAGCTCAGTAAGTTTCATTCAAGGACAAAAAGGCTATATTTTTTATGCGTGTCTTAAATACTTCCTTGGCTTGCGTGTGTGTTTCTTGAGGGAATTGATGATGATGACGTCGACAATGAAGAAGACAACTGTCATGGAAACCGGCAATAAATTATGATGACAAAGTATAAAAAATAAGAAGGAAAAGTAAGAATGATTACTGATGAAAAATAATACGCAGTTGTAACTTGGTAACTTTTTTTCTTAAGCTTATTAAGTGCAAGTTTACACCGGATATTACGATTAATGATTATGATAAATTACGTACGGGAAAAATGCATAGAAGGAGAGGTAAAATGCATAAAAATATATTGCTAATGATAAGATATTCGAGAACTAACAGGTGTGTATTGGGAGAAAAAATGTGAAATAGCTATATTTACTGTTTTAAAATCCATTTTTGTTTTCGTTGAGAAACTAAATTTAAAAATTGAAACTTTTAAGTTTTAAATTTGTCTGTGTGATTTATTTGCGTTAATTTTGATTGCAGATTACTTTTCTTGTTATTTATGTTTTTAGAGTGACAGTGTTCTACATATGGCATGTATCCACCTCACCTAATTACTATGTTTACAATTAATTACTGTTCTTCAAACCAAACCGCACTTGATATGCACATTCTTCAGTATACCTAAGTATTTATCATAAAATATCATGTCAGTCACGGGCATAATTTTTTTTAAATATATGTTGTGGTTTGGCTTGGTTTGCTAAAAGTGTTTTAAAAGTGAACGCTTATCTTATGGCTTATTTAGCAACCACTTTTAAAAAGACAAATGAGTATATATGCAATAATAATATGCAATGCATGCGTGCGTAAAAAAAAGAAGCAAAGTATCACTTGCCTACTAACCGGAAATACTTTGTTGAACTTGTACGGAAAAATGAAAAGTAAAATAAGTGAAGGAAAATGAAAAAAGAGTAATTTTCTCATATTGCCCCGTTCATTTTTAAGCAAAGTAGTACTGCTCCAGTAAAGCTGACAGAATTTTTACAAACTAGAATTAATTTTTTGTAGAAAAATTAGAAATGAAAATCAATTGAACTACATTTTTTTACTGTGGATAATAGTATGTTATTGAGTCAGAGGAAAAGTATTTTCCTTACAAATAATTAATTGGAGCAAAGAGAAGAAAAGGGAAAAAATAAAAAATGACAGTGAAGGTGAATTATGAATTGCATTGCACACTACTCACTCACGTCACATGATCATCATCATGTCATCATGACATACTATTATGAATGCTCGGAGGAAGTACGGCCCGACACGAATACCTCACTCACTTGCTAAACTACCTGCAACGCAAAGAAAAACTGACATTCTTTTTTATTCATTTCTTCATTCTTATGTCTCGGTTTGGTTTGTAGGGAAAAATTTACTGAGCATTAGCAACAGTCATAATGACCATTCTCACATAACACGGTAAACTACAATCACGATTGTTTTTTATAAAAAACCTTAAACATGGCAAATACACATGGCTTATTGCATTGTAGGCGCTTTAATCAAAGGAATGCAATTTATGCGCGCATTGCACAATGCAACTTGACTTGACTTGCCGAAAAATTGAGTGTGAAATTTAGAAATGGGGTGCGGGTGTTTATATATTTTTAATTGTTTAAGTCATCTAAACCAACTAATTTTTTCACGGCAAAAGTCCACTTTTTATTTTTCATGGCTTTCTATATAATTGTTTTTATTTGTGTTTCATTGTGCATCTTGCTGAATGAATGGAGAAGGAGAATGGTCCACTTTTATATGGAATTAGTATGCGGTGGTGTATGCTTCTGGCGAAATCACATATTTTTTGCTTTGTCGGTGTTTTCTAAACATGAAGAACGACAGTACAGTGGTACATGGGGATTTGTCATTGTATCGTCGTTTCGTTTCAACGTTTCGTTTTAAAGAATGAATGAAAAGTTTTGACAAAAATTGGACTTCCTGGTTTGGTTTATGATGTATGCATGTATGTATCGGTATTTGAAACGCATTGTTTCAAAGAAATGCGTGCATGTAAAAATAAGCAGGTAAGGAGAACATTTTTTTGCGATCCATCACGTTTCAACTTTCAAACATGGCGATGGGGATAATATAACTTTTTTAAACTGGTCAACTGCACCATATTTGATTTGAAAATATTTGAAAAGACTGCTGCATTTTTTATTGTGAACCGTTACCCTGGTTTTTATTGCTATGAATCAGTTTTTTAGTGAATACTTGCCAAGGTCGGCCCACACCTAGAAAAAAAGCTCAGCGGTATACATCTTGAATTTAAGTACGAAGCTTAAAAGCTAATCATGCATGTGATACATATGGAGAAGATCACGGATCTTTGAGAAATTTAAAAAAAAAGCGTTTAATTTTCAGAAAGGCGATTTGTGTGGTGTTTATATCGCGGTATTTAAATGGATTAAAGAGCAGCAGCAGAACAAATAAAAAAGAAAATGCGGAGCATTTAAGGATATGAGAAATTTTTAGGTTAAATGTTAATAAGAATGGGTGAGATTATTGGTTTTAAATGTATGTAAATTAGCTGATGATTTTTAAAATAAAAAACATGACAATTTACAAAAGTTTTTAAAATTTGAGAACGAGTGTGGGTGCTACATACCCAAAGAAAACTAGCAGCTCAGCTCATCAGTAATTTCAATTGAATTAGGGAAGCAGTTATTTTTCATTAAATATACATGTCTACCTACCTATTTCACTGTATTGTTAACTTAACTTGAAGACTTCAAGACCGACGCCAAATCTATTGTACAGCGAGTTGAGTCGGTCGTCGTCGTCATCGCATCGGTCCAAAAGAATTTCTCAAATGGCCTGGTTTTTGTGTACTGTCGTTTTTCAACTAAAAGCTAATCATTTATGTGCTTGCCTGTTTTCCTACCTACCGGTCAGCAATTTTCATTTACTGAAGCATTGTTTTGTGTCAAACAGATCATGATTTGAGTTTCACCACCACCGCTGCTGCTCCTGCTGCTGCCTTTTAAAAAGAAGAAGGCGATCAAGCAACGGCATTTTTCATCGTCATCATCATCAAAAAATATTCTGCTCGATTCTCCCATATTTTTTTGGTGGGTATGTGCAATGCACACCAGTATGCATGCTTTGTATGTGCCGTTTATCCTGAAAATCGAACGATCCTGTCATGTGAAACGTGTAGGAAAAACCTTGCAACAGTAAAAAACGTCCTCGTCCCACCACCACCAGCAAAAATACCAGTTTCAGTTTTTTTATTATGACCAAACCGACGACCATCAACAGAGACTGAACTGAACCAAGATGTTTTTTTACTTGTTTTTGCCACACTTGACTTTTTCCCCCTTTAAAAAAATAACATGCTAATTTCGCAACCTTTTTGTCCTACATGAGGAACGATAATAATGTGTCTAGGTATATTACCGCTGATTTACTTACACAAATTACTGTACAGAGTACAGGTGAACTAAAAATATGTAAATTTTTAACAGAGAAAAAAAACGGATTTTTAACATTTTTTAAATTTAAATGTCGGTTAGGAATTTTCACTGGAAAACAATTTGAATTTAAAGTATTTCAAGTTTGAAGATATTTGGAATTATGAAATACCGTACAGTCCAGTTAAATGACTGCATATACAATATTTTTTTAGAATTTTAGGAAGAATTTTATAGAGGATTACGACCTGCATGACTGCCTTAATTAAATTCATGAGGAATTTCGTATGAATCAGCATACCAGCAGCATACGTGAAATAGCAGCGGTTTTACCCAAATAATATTGAAAATGCAAAAGGTATGCTTTCCTCATAAGCAAAGGCACCAATTTTTCCCGAAAAATAATAATTTGCTAGTTTGAAAATTCACTAAAGAAGGAGCAAAAATTGATTGGATTTCTTTAACACGTTTTAATTTTAAATTCAGACTGCGAAAATTGGTTAAAAATTTAAATTGCGGTATTTATACAACAAAAAGTGGTAAGGGCTAGGCGCAGCGCAGCGCTGCAAAAGCAAACAATATTTTTTACTAAAATACCTTCGCAGTTTAATATATACAGTTGAATAGGGTGAAAAATTGCACACAAAAACGAAACCCAAATCCAATCCACCAAAGTCATAAAATTAAGAAATGCAACCCAAAAAAATTGTAAGATATTTTGTACATCTTGTATCATTTTTAAGTGTATATGAGCTAGAGAACAAGTTGCTAAACAAGATATTTGAGATGTTCCTAGCACATAAAATGCATTATAATTTTACTTATCGATATTAAGTATAACATGCGAGTACACCTATATGTATATTATGTTCACTAATTTTATATAAAAGAAATAAATATGTATTTTTTAGGCTTAAACCCAAACCCATGGAAAATATAAGGATGTTGGGCACTTGGTTGGGCATCATCATCTTCAATTTCTTTGTACATGCATCAGTGAAATTGGAAAAAGTAGGTTAAAGCTTACATTCTTTCGCCAAAAAAATAATACTGTTTGGTTCATGTATTTTTTTTGCTGGCTTGCCTTCCCTTTTGCCAAGGTAGAATGAACGATCAGATAAAAAAATCCGGTAAAAAAAGAAAGAAAGGTGATGAGATGATGTGTTTGTTATGTTACATGTTATTTATATTTCAGCGAGATATTTTTCTCCTAAAAATATTTTTGAAAAGGTAAGAAAAATACATATATGTTTTTGAAAAACGAGTCATTCTTCTATAATTCCAAATGTATGACTTATTGTTGTTCAGAGTCGAAAAATATTTACAAAAAAAGGAAAAGAAAGTGTGAACATGTCAAGGTGTCAACATTATTTGTTGGGGGAAAGGAACAGAGATGTCTTTTTTTCTTTATCAAGATACATTGAAGCATGTGAATAAAAAAAGATATTTTGGCTGTCGTACGTAACTTAATTTTGTATTCAGGATGAGTCTTGTTCCGTTTTCCAGTGATCAAATATCTGTCAAATGAAATCAGCGCAGGGCTCAGTAAACATTGAACAACAACAAGAATGACAGTGACATGACATTGGTTGATTAAGAGACAAAAATGAAGGAAAAATAAGACGAAATAGATATTTTTTGCGCCAAAGCGCAATAACTATTACATATTCTATTGATTTTTCTTAAGACTTTCTTACTTTTTTCATTAGTCAGCAGCATCCGTCTTGTATTCAAAGCCAACAAGCTAATCCACCAACATTTTTTCCCCTGAACTTGTTCATTATCAAACACAGTCATCATAATGATGTAAAAAAGATGACGATGACGACTGGTTTACTCCGAGTAAAACTGGTGGTGGTGCTAAAACACGCTAATAATCTTGGCAGTTTTTTTCAAGAAGTTGGCCTAACTATTTTCCCGTCACAGCTTGCTATATTCATTTTAAATACTAGCCATGCCGTAAAAGTACAACCTTCAGTGAACTTGACCTCTTATAAATTGTGTATTTATTTGGTATTCATTGATTTCATATCAAATAACTTGTATAGAAAAATATGAATCATAGGAAAGCAATTATTATGTCACTTTTATGTACATATACTTTACTAAATGGTGATATGATCTTGTTTTAAAAGTCCTGTTATTGTCGTTTTGTTACCCGGTCCGTCCTCATCATCATCACCACCATCATCTGAATTATTATGGACAATTAGCATGTCATATTATGTTAAAGGGGATATATAAGAAACGTCACAAAAAATATTATGCATCATGTGCGAAAATATTTGTAAAATTATTTAAATGGATTTTTTTGTTCAATGAATTGATGAAGCACATACCTTTTGAAATTCTTTTAAAATATTTGAGTTCATGTCAAAAAAATATTTGTGGTTTGCAATTGTCAGTTTTTGGCTGAGGTTCATATGTGGATAAACACAGGTTGTTTAATTTATTCATGAAAAAATAAGTTAAGTTGGTTCAAGGAAGGACCTGCAATCGACGAAGACATCGACGTCGACTTCGACCACCACCGACACAGATTCCTCAGCTCATCGTCAGTATCAAAGTATCAAGTTGTCTATTGAAAGGATACTCTATGTCTACCTATTAGAATGGACAGTAATGGTATTTTATTATTAAATTAATGAATTTGTTCAAAGTTTAAAGTGGTATTTATTATTGGCGAGGAGACATGATAAAAGCTAATATTTTGTAATGAAAAGTAAAAAAACGGAATGGATTGTGTGTACGCGTATTTTGCATCAAGTTTCAAGAAGCATCGTCGTAGCAAAAGTTGTAAATAATCCTGTGAGATGATCTCTAGCGGTACTTTTCTTTTGAGTAGTCTTGCAGCTCAGCTTGCAAACTCATCTCACATCACCCACAACTACCTATATCAAAACTTTTAACTCTATAAAATTTAAAAGGTGATGATGATGATGATTTGATATGATACGAGGCACCAAAAAGGATCAAAGTCAACCAGCAGCTCAGATTTCATTTGCATTTAGGACAAAAGGATACGGATATACAGACAAAGTCGGTTTTAAAGGGTTAAAAAATCATGCTTCACTTTGCCCCAATGAAAAAAATGAATTTAAATGAAATATTTTTATTTTTTGGTGTTTTTGTTTGCGTAGGAAGTAAAGTATTGTTAATAAATTATAGCCTTTTTTTTAGGAAATTCTTTAGGGAAACAAACAGTTTAAGTAAAATTGCATGTTAATTGTACTATGCACCTCTGTCTGTATTTCTGTGTAAATAATATGTAAAAAGGAAGTTTTTAACTTACTGCATATTACTTTCCTTTGAAATAAAGTATATTAGCTATATAATATATAAAAATTGATATAAAAAACTGCATACATTGTTTATCTGTTTTGATCATGATATTTTCACACGCAAAATGTAAATAAAACAAGTAGACGTCGTCGTTTTTTTGTATGCGATATGCGAATGCGTGTTTTGTAAACAAAATGAGGAATAGTAATGCAGACTAGGTAACTATTTGCAAAGTTGTAAAAAGGCACATGCCGATTATATCACATGATTTACTATAATAATCAATGTCAATGTCATTCTTTTTTAACTTTCTTCAAATGTTCAATGTTGATATTTTCTCTCATCATCATAATATAGACAGGTAAATTATTATCGTTATCAAATGTGATTTTTTTGGATTGAATGTGTAACAAGAGGAGTAACACCTGCGCAACAACAAGCTGAAAAAAATAAAATGCATAATATTTTTTTGGCTTTATACCAACAAAATAGACAACATTAACTAAATTGTCGTCAGCATTTTAAATATTTTTAAAAAATAAGGAACTAATATAATAAATTGTACATTTAAAAAATATAAAGGATAATTTTCTGGAGATATTTTTTTTAATTATTTCAATTTCAGTTAAATTTTATGGTTATCTTTTTGTTTTGAAAAACTAGAAGTCTGTCTGCTGGGTTATGTGATTGAAATAAAATGATAATAACTATAATGTTGACTGTGATCTCTGTGATAACTGCACTTGTTTCAATTTTACCACCGTACAGCACAGCACGTACAAATTTGTATAATTTTTTTTACAACTTTCTGTTGTACTGTAAGAATTACTATGGTGACTTGTTAACTTGTTACTATACTAGAGTAGTTTTTTGTTTAAATTTTGTGAATGAAATATTTTTTAGGTGGTATGGTGATGATGATGATGGGATGGGGGAAATGGCCTTTTCTTTGTCTGTCAAATTGATTACTATACTAACGTAAGCTTGCAAAGTGTAAAAAGGAAAATGAAAAGAGTGACACTTTAACAAAATAAATTTAAGGTGAACACATTATGTTTTAATTTTTTGTAGTTCTTTTTACACGAAAAAATAATATTAATGTAATATTCATACTATAATGGTTCCCACACCACGTATTTTATTGGTAGGATTTTCATTTTAGATAAACAAGCAAATAAATAAAAAAGTAGTAAAATATGCAATGCATTTATTTTGCAATTGCAAATGAAAGTTTCCCATGTATCAAGTTTTTTTAGAAGATGAATGAACTGAATCAGAAATGAATATTTAAAAAATTATCTGGTGATGTATTAAAATACGAAATTTTCTGATACACCTGCAAAACGCTGAGAAAAAAACATTGGTGAAAAAAAGAAGACGAAAACTATAAAAATTATAATTATAATAAAAGTGCTATTATTGTCGTAAATAAGGCATAGCTGCTTCCTCATCCGTTTTTTATGGCGATTTTGTCCGACAAAAAAACATGGTTAATAATCGCATTAAAGTATAAGCATGCAAAACTACACTTGAAATCTCTGATATGAATTAATTAAGTATTTTTAAATGTCCTTTTGAAATATTAAACACATTTATTTTGAAAGTAAAATTTATTTAAAAAAAAGTTAGATTAAAAAAGGTAAACATCTCATCAGTTTTTGACCAGTTGCCTTGCATATATTTTTTCAACATGAATTCTCTGGATGCTACATTTTAACTTGAACAATTGGAACACAAATAATAAGAAAATGTAGAAAAAACTGTATATATTTTTCTTGCCGACCGACCACTGAAAAAATTATTTAGGTCCCTACTTCTTCTTTTTAAGCAGACCAAACCAGAACCAGACCATTTACCAATGAAACAAATCTTGATTGTTTGAAACAATGAACGTGTAAACTGAAATAATGAAATACAGACATACAAACTGATATGCACGTCAGATAAATAATTCTTGGCTTGGGTTTAAAACAACATAGAGATGAGCAGTGTTGGTCTTCTTCTTGGCATGGAATTGAACCCACCATCCGTAATTTACCAACCACACTTGATTTTTATATTGTATTTGGTTTCGTTTAGCGGTGGTATATGGCAATAGCCATTTTTTCACTACTGGCCTTATTTTTTTTGTAGTTTTGCAAACGATCGCCCTCTTTATTTTGTTGGACACTTGAAGAAAAAATATAAACATATATTATTATACTTATCAACATGATCATTATGATCATCATTTTGTGTGCGTTTTTACAAACAAAAAAACAGAAAATTGTATGAAACATTTTTTTGCTGTTTTACTTTCCGTCTTTCTTGATGTATGAAACATGAAACGTTTTATCACCCAAAAAAGGGAATATTAGTATATATGGTTATGTTATACTCATCAAGATGCTAATGATGATGATGATGATAATAACCATTTTCAATGTTCAACCATTGTATTATGAAAAAAAGAAAATTTATTTGAAAGATGAAAACAAAAATGTTTTAGTTTGACCAACTTAAAAATTATATAGCGTGCCGAAAATGTAAAGTAAAGTATATCAACAAACAAGAAGAGGTAACAAAACGATTTATAATTTTTTCACTTTTTTTTACTTCTGTTGTTTGTCAAAAAATATTTTGAAATGTTTGCACGAATGTTTTTGAAATGGGAAGCTATGCGTATTACCTAGTTAACTGAATGATAATTTGCTGTGTAGTTTAATTAAAGGTTTATATGATTTTTTATGATGGAAATGCCACACCTTTTTTTAAACTCATTTGTAAAAACCAAACCGCACATAAACCATAATAGCTAGTTAGGAAAAATGGTTAAAAATAATCTAGAGCAGAGATTTAAAAAAATCTAATTGTGATTATGGTTTGGTGACAAGTGTTAAAATGTTAAATTATTATTGCCATCTTATTTTGTCATCTTCATTTATTACTTATACAATTTGGCTTGCGATTTTTTGCATTTTTTATTAACCATGAATAATAGCTTAAAACGCACTAAAGATTTTTTGTGGTTTTACGCGTTAAAATTAACTAAATTGATTTTTAAATGTATTACAACCCCTAAAGGCAGTTAGTTATGCCGATATAGTTTTTTAACGCTTCCTAAAAAACTAAAACGGAAATTTGATTGTCACGTCGACGTTGTCCCTAAAGAACCTAACTCAAAACATTTTATATTTTAAGGCTATTTTACTCGGCGATCCGTATTATTTTAGAGAGTGCGTTTGCGTGTAAGTAATTTTCACTGTCTCTTGTCACTCGTTTGTCACAAGTGTTTAATTTTTTTTTTTTTTTTTGCTTTAATTTTTAAAGAACGATTTGAAGTTCATAAAAAATGTGTAAAATGCAGTAGACCATTTTTACTACTTATTCCTGAAAACTTTGGGTTGGCATGCATAGGGTATAATCATAATCATCATACAGACAAAATATTCTGCATAGTAATTACTTGTATGCTCTATAATACCAATTTTTTTCAAAGATGACCCTAAAACTATATAACGATTTTATTTGAAGAAACCTTATCCTAGTAAAACGAGAGAGGCCTCTTTCTTTTTGACCGCTAAAGCTGCCATCAGAACCGCATTTTTTACCTGCACCCGGTTAACTTGCTACACACACCAACCGAGCCAACTTTTTTTTTGAAGAATAGCCTTGTATGAAGTATGAATATGAAAAGGAATTTCTCTTCACTCACTGGTTTGGTGGGTGTTGGAAAATTTAAGGAATTTTTTTAGATGATTTGATTTAAACCGTCTTGTTAACCTAGAAAAAAGATTAAAACATCCTTGTACACTAGTACACCTTTACACCAACCTTGTAAAAAGGTGAAAAGACCAGACGAGTGCAGCAGCGGAGCAGCACCCACTTTTAAAATTTTATTAAAAAGCCGGGCCTCACATATTTTCATCCTATTTTACTTACTCTATCTACATATATTATAGATTAAGAATATTAGATAGTGCAAAAGTCTGGGTATATTCGTTCTATAACTTTGTTAACATTAAAACCTAGAAAAAAATTATAAAATAAAACAGGATTATAATCTTGCCGATGCGATGTTCAATCCTGATAACCAAGAGTGTTTTATAAAGTGCAAAAAATTTTGTAAAATTTTTTAGCTAAAAAGAAATATTTTAGAAAGATGACCAGGTGTACTACTCAGTCTGTGAAGCGTGCTAGTAAAAAGAGTGACCTGGTCTGATAGATAAAAAGCGATCTAAGCTTGCTCTTGCTAGTGACTAGGCTCGTTAACTATTTTTAATTGCTGCTTTCACATTTTTGGTTTTTTTAATCAACTAAAAAATATAAAAATAATGATGAAATTCCTAGACCAATACCTTGCATCTTTTTTTTCTACATCTCCCACAAGCCATTGAGGTGGGGAGAGCTGAGCTGTTAAATGAAAAGTTGACTAGTAAAAAATCTATAATAGAATATATTTTTTATAATGGTCAAATAGCTGCTATTTTATTTTCTAACAATCTAACATGTTTGCTGATTGATTATGATTAGAATATTTTACAAGTTTCCTTTGTAAAAAACGACACGTACAAAAAATACCTGTGCACATGCAATGAACGAACAGGTACAGGTGCCGTGCCGTGTCACCTTAATTTTTGTAGATGAATAGAAAATCATAATATTTAGTTAGTAGACACGGACGTGATGATGGTTTCTGAATTGATATTATGAAGAAGAAAAAAATGAAAATTTATAGAGAGATCTATCTACTTCTTCCTATTCGTCTAATAGGCTATCTTATAAAATTTTCTAGTAGAATTTTGTATTGATGATCTTGTTCATCAGGCAGCAGGATGGGATATGGGATGGGATGGAAATTGGAAAGTTTTTTAGCAGTTTATTTCTCTCTCGAGCAGGAGAAATCGACCATGATCATTGCATCAGAACAGTAGCGGCACATGATCATCATCATCATTTCATCAAAGATCACCTAGCAACTTTTGGTCTACTAGCCAAACTAGAAAAAAATTGAAAATTAGCACTAAATCTTCTAGTATCAGTTTAGCAGTCAAATAAATTTCATTTTTATATCAATAAAAAAATAAATTGTATAGGTGATTGTGATAGTGAACAATCATTTATCAATTTTTGCGGCGCAACGCAGCACCCAATATTGAAAATCTACTTGATTTAAAATTTTCGAAAAAATCTTCCCATTTAAAAAATGCTCACACGCATGTATTTTTTTGTTACCTGGTTACTCTTGAATTAACAGACAGTTTATCTATCAAAAAAATATTTTACATCCGTTACGGTTGCAATGCATACATTAATCCATATATATTATGCATATATGGTCTACAGAGAGAAAAAGTATTAACAATTTTTTAAAGGATTTACTTTTTTTGAGTAAGCACATCTTTTAAAGCTGCTGCATTTTTGCACTTATATTGCATAGCATGTGGCATACATATATAAAAAGCGTGTAAACATATATAAAAAGCGTGTAAACATATATGCATATCAATATCATCACATCACCTTTTTTAAAGGAATTTTTTCTTTATAAAAAATTAAGTAGAAGAAATGCATGAACACCTGAGCTTTAATTTTAATTATGAGTACAATTGTGGTAGTAATATAGGCAGTTAGGAGAGTATAGTAAAATGAAGAAAAAAAGCTTTCCCATTTTACGCCGACCGACCCTTGACGAGCGAACCAAGATATGAGGCACAACGAACCGGAGTTGATTTTATATTATGATCAAAAGCTTCCGTTTAAAAAGTAGAAATGTAGATCAAACTCACACACACAAGGATATTATATTCAACTCTTTTTAGACAAAAGTGAGTAAGGTGTGTGTGTGTGTGTGGATTGTGTGCATATTATGGTTGCTTGAGTAACATGTGCATTTTTTATGATCATGATGAGAAATATGTGTGTATGAAATGCTTTTGCGGTTGGTATTATCGTATGATGATGCTAAGCGCATATATATCTGCATTATAATAAGTGTATATAGTGCAGAAAACATGATTTACCTGCTTGGGTGCTATTTGTTTTTTATGAAAAAAATAAAATGCATATATGTATATTTTATATAAGTATATATATTACACATGTATCTTTGGTACCTGTTCATTTTGTTCTATTATGTATTTTGTGAATGTTTCATTCATATTTTTTCCTGAGTAAGTTCAAGTGCAAAATAAGGTGTTGGTCAATGATGCTTGGTCGGTCGGTCGATTTGAATTTTAAAAAATGTTTTAAGGAAGAAAAAGCATAGATTGCCTTAGTCAAAGGCACTCATTTACCTTAACTTACAAATATAGATATATAATTGTGTGTGGGAATGAATGGTGAATGAAAATGTGGTGATGTGTGTAAAGTGGAATGTGTTATGATGCTGATAGCCAACATAATTTTTCTTTAATCCTGTTGGCAAAGTGTATAAGAAAGAGATGATGATGATGATCATGATGAGTAGGATGTTACAATGAATATATGTAAAGATGCAGAGGAGTAAAACGCCGGTTTATAAAGACGATCATCATAATAACAATAGTAAAGTGAATATGATGCTGAATGCGATGGTCCCTTTTTTCTAAGGTTTTTCAATTTTTCTAAATGGTCACTTTGGTAAGTGATACAGAGAAAAACTGTAAAGAGGAATAGAGATTTCGGCCAAAAAATATTTTTTTAAAGAAAGAAAGAATGTGTGTGCGGCGCTATGACCACTTTGGCATAACCACCATTATCGCTAAAAAAGACTGGTAGTACAAGTACAAGTTACACATATTATATTTTATGGTATATCCTGTGTATGCTTATTAAATGGTATGCTCTTGTGTGTTTCAAGTGTGTATTGCATTGTTTCAAAGAAAAGAGGAACAAAGATGAATGTGTGAGGATGAGCATTATATTTTGGTGTAACAATTTTTGCAAGTGAAAAATCCTTGTCTGTTGAAAGTACTATGGCTGCAGGGGAGAAGGGTCGTGGGTATAAAGAGATGGTTCGGAGCCTCACAGAGAATCACAAAGCATTCGATTGTCGAGTAATCACAACCACCACCACCACCAAAGAGAAAAACCATTCTCTCAGGTAGGCAAAATATTCGAAAAGAATGCTTTTTGTGTATTCTTCTAAAAAAATTGAAAAAGATTTTTTTGTGTTTGTTTTTCGGGAAAGTTTTCGGGGTTTCCTTGAAAAAAATTGAATTGAATTTTAAAAGTGTTTTAGATATTAAATAAGTTTTAATTGTTTACTCTTTCAATTTGAAATGGTTTATTACCAACCAAAAGTGTGAGAAAATTTTGGTGCTTTTTGAGAGAGAAAAAGTTTCCTTTTTAATTTTTCAATTTAGTATTTCAAATTATTTCATTTAAAAAGTGCTTCGAATTAATTTTTCAAAAGTGTTCTTTACTTTTTGATTTTTCAACTTAGTTTTCTATTTATTAAATTTGTTGCCGTCAACATAACAAATATTTATTAAGGCGATATATTCAAGAAAAACAAGGAGTCGATTGTGTTCGAATCTTTTTGAGTTTTGTGAATAGAGAGACAGCAAACATGGCTGCTCTATTTTTCTTCACTGTTTTGTATTGTGTGCACTTGATCTTTCCCTAGGACAATACTTTCTCTTTGTGTTGCAGATAGTGAAAAAATTATATCAAATAACAAAAATATTTTTTGGGGTGCATTAAGTCACCCAGTGAGGCTATAATATTACCCTGTTAATTTTTTCGATAGAAAATTAAATTACGTGAACATAACATATTTGATTATAAAAAATTACAAAATAATTTTTCATTCATTTTGATTGAAAAAAGTTGCTCAAAAGATTTGAATTGAAATTTAAAAAATTAAAAGGGTATTCAACTTTTATACTTTGATTTTTTCCAGAGATGCAATAACTTTTCATTTTACTTTTTTTACGTAATTAATCTAAAATCTTGACAACAATTCAAAGTAAAACTGATATTTGATAGAAAACGAACGCAAAACAAGTTTCACAGAAAAAAAACCAACTCCCCCACCTTTTTCTTGAATTTCGCCAATTTTCGCACGAAAAAACCCAAATAAACCAAATATAATTGAAAGAGTGAATAATTTAAATTTTTCCCTGGAGAAAATTACATAATAATTATTACTCGTGCTAATATTTTTTTCCTTTTTTCTGTCTGTCCAAAAAATAGGTCATTATTTTGGGGATAAATCCACCCTTCGAGAAAAACAAATAAAGAAAAATGATTCGTCAAGTGATTTTAGCTGTTCCTTTTGCTTTCCTCCTTCTCGCCGGTGTGAGGGCGGAAGGTGAGGTGAAGGCCGCTGGAGCTGAGGAAGCCAACCGTGGCGGATACTCCCAGCAATATCACTACAACTCCTACCCAGGAGGTCATGATCCCTACGGTTACACCTACGCCGGTCTCTCCTTCGACTTGAGCACTGGACTCTTCCTTGCCCTTGGAGCCATCATTGTTCTTCTTGCCTTGGCTGCTGGTAAACAAAAATACTTACACCCACCCACTCAAAAAAAATCTTGAAATTTTTTGTTAAATGATAAAATTATCCAAAATTCCACATAACACATAATTAATCATGGTCGATATATTAATTTCAATTCATTCCAGTCATCTACCCACTCTTGAGCAAGAACTCCGGATACGGAGACTACGGATGGAGCGGTAGCCAATACGGAACTTACCGTTCCCTCAACCTTGCCAGCCTTTCCGAGAAGGTCCTTAACGGAATTGAAAAGCTCTACGATGTATACAACAAGAACCAATAATTCAGGTATGTAAAGGAAATTGTCTCCTTTCTCAAAAAAACACAATATATATTAAGTTAGGTACACACACTGAGAAAGCTAGTCTGTCATGTATATAAAAAATCCTAATAGGGGCATCATGAGACATATAATTTTTTTCCAAAACCTGGAATTCTGTTTTGAGGTGTTTTTTTCTGTCTATTTTTTTGTTATTTGCTCCAGTTAAATTTTTCCGGAGGATAAAATGTACAAATAGTGTTCAGATAATTTATTTTACATAGATAATAAAATTTAATATACGTGCAGACGTATTTCACACACGTTAAATAATATTCAATTTTTTTCTTCAAATTTTTACACAACCATATCGTAATACATTTGACCCAGTAACCAAACAGCCAGAAGAAGACTTTTTTTATAGAGAAACTATTTAAACATAATCATCATGATCATCGTCGTCGTCATCATCACACACATGAACTTGAATACTTGAAATTTATTATTGCAAATCTAAGCAAAAGCAAGTTAAAGTACAATTGGGCAATGTACAGTTATCATCTTAAGCAAAAAAGCAAGTTTTTAGATAGAAAAAAAATATATTATTATATTTTGGTAGTATGGATTTCAAATCTAGACAAGTTTTTTTATTCTTAAAAAAGTGGAAAGTAGATCTGGTTAGGCAGGATCTAGCGACCCCACCATATATGCACTCATAGTCAGTTCAGTACACACTCGCACTTCTCTCTATGAAATTTGACCCATCACCCACTTTTCAGTTTAGTTAGCATTGCGTAGTGTGTTTTTTACTTTAGGTCGTTCACACAGACTTTTTTAACTCACTCTGCAGCTTTTATACACTGATTTCCTGTTCTGCTTTCTTACTAGCCAAGGTAATGAGGTCACTACCACAAAACTTTTTTTATATGAAAACCTACGATCATTTATATATATGCATAGAGTATGCAATGTAAGGTGTGTTCAGAAAAGCAGTACGTGCATTTTTTTTGCTAAAACAAGTGTTTTATTTTTTGGCATGCATGCCATGCAAAGTAGAGAAAAACTCAACAAAGCATGTAGTATGTATATCTATCTTGTGTGAAGATATACAAGAGATATGAGAGATATAGAGACCTTTTATGGTTTATTATGGTATGGTGGTGGTGTAGTAATTGGTGTGTGAAGAAGAGCAAGAAAAGGCGTTCATTTCATTTAATAATCATTTCTTTTTTTGCATTATTATAATAACAAGAGTGAGTAATTTCTCTTAAGGTACTTAAATGGCAGAGAAACGAGTTTCACCTTTTTTATTATTTTTGTTCAAAAAACGATAAGCCATAATGATAAAAAAATACATGGTAAATACATTTTTGTACTAAACTGACCATAAACTAAACGTTTTTTATTAGGGAAATTTTTTGAATGGTTGAACACATAATTATTATTGAACGATTAGTGGTGATTTTTGAACCAGATGATGAACTAATTAGTTGAATGATTTTTTTGTTTGTAATTTACAGATTGGATTGCCAGTAGTCAAAAAAGTTAAATCCTAAGATGCTTTATATTGTTTTTTATACTTTCTAACTCTTCGGGCTCATCATCATCATCAAGATGTACCGGTCTACTTAAATTATTTTCGTTCCTAATTTATCTTTTACACAACGAGGACGACCAACATTTTAAAGCAAGGTTTTACAAGTTGTTTGGGATTTTATTTTGGGAATGGGGATTATTTGGACCGGGAAATCAAATAGAATATCTCAGGAATCTACTAAAAAATACTATCCACAATGCCGCTGTTGTTCCACAATGCATTCGCTGTTATCATTGGAGAGACTCTGGTCATTTTATCATCATCAAAATAAGTTTGCTGGTTGGGATGCTCCTCTTTTTCACTCACATGAACAAAAAAAACTATAGAACAGACAGAAAAAATATATAGAACGTCATTACAGTACAGTACTAACACACATAACGTAACAATATAACGAAAGGATATAGAAAGTACCGCCATCATTACGTGACATGATGAAAAAATAAATAAGTGAAATCAGCTATGAGGACACTTGACGACTTGGACAAAAAAACACACCAAAACACACACAAATACAAACAAACAAAATACAATGACAACAGGACGACGTGTGGAACAACTGAAATGCTCAAAATTTTCTTTCTTGTAAAAAACATGGGTTTTTCCAAGCAATTGGTCAACCCTGGACAACTTTTTTTTAAATAATTTTTACATCCTAACTACCTACCTACCTAATACAATTTTATTTATATATTTTTTCCTTTTTCTCAGCTGATATACTTAATTACAGGTACTACAATTAACTATTTTTTGTATACAAAGGTAGCCACTTCCATACAACTTTTTTATAATTAATTATTTGCGATTGTTAACCAAAGACTGACTTTTTAACGGACAGGCGACAGTTATTAATAGGTTTAAAATATTTAGGTATTTAGGTATTATTACAGTTTTTACAGCATTACATACAAAAGCAGGGGTGTGTAAATATGTATAAATTATTATACATTTTAAATAGATGACTCACCACTTAAATATCAATTCACACTCCTGTGTTTTTTTATTATAACCAAAGCCTACGCTTATATACTTTCGCGGACTTGAATAATTTCACATTACCCCAAAAAATAAAATTTTTTAGTCTAGATCAAAGTTAAGTGACAACTGACTTAGTTTTAGGGTTTTAATTTTTTTAAACGGGGAAATGTTGAGCTACTTGAGTCTACAAAGCCATGACCCGACTTTAACTCTTAACAATTTTACCACAAGTTTTATTATACAATGCGTACGTATTAGTATGTATAACTATGTGAAGAAACAAGACTTTTCCCACATGGACGACAATTTTTTTTATAGTTTTTAGAGAACTTAGTTTAAAAAATATATTTTATTATATATTGTTTTGCTCATATTAATGTCAGAAGCTGACTGCCAAAGAACAATTACAACTACTATATTTACTGATATACACAAACTTATATAAAAAACTACAACAAAATAATACTTGTACAAGTTTTTTTTGACAAAACCTTGGACGAAATATAACTGCTGGACAAAAAAAAATACTAGAAAAAACGTGACATTTGGACAAAAAAGATGATACAATTGACGTACTGTACATCAAAAACTACTGGACTACTTGTAGTACTACAATAACTTTAACGTGGACTTTGTGACAAACCTTACTTAACTTTTACTTGTGTGTGGCTAAAAAAGTGAAAGATATTTTTAAAAGTGAAAGCTCCAAAAAAGTCTGTTTTTCTTCTTAACCGCCATATTGCAGTGACTTAACGACAAGACAAAGTGACTCCAAAAATATATATAAACCGACACCAAAAACGTTTTGTAAACACATTTGTTGTTGAAACGGACAAAACTGTGGACTAATTTTACTTTTTAAAAAACTTGTGACGACTACACTGAAACTACTATATTTTTCCCGCCCTTTTTATGACGACAGTAATCCCACCCGCGAAATTCAAATTTCCAGTTATAATTTCCAGCAGAGAACAATCAGCCGTGCTCTCTTTTTTATGAAAATTAATCTTTTACTTTTTCCTAACCAAAAAAAGTAATTAACTTTTAAATTGGTATTTTGTTTTAAAGAAAAAACACTTGTAGGCCCAAAGAATAATTTTATTGGCTATTGTTTTTGTAATCTATTTATTTATATATTTTTTATATAACTATCCGGCCAATCTTACTGGAAATTTAGGCAGTGATCAGTGATCATTGTTTATATTTTCAGCGAACTTATTAATGTTATTTTATTTAAATGCTGGCTCATTGTTGTTGTTTTACAATTGTTATTGCTTTTTTGTTGTTGTTTATTATTAATAATTATTGTTGTTGTTATTGTTTGAAAAAAATTATATTGTTGACATAATTTATTGAAAAATGGAAAGAAAAATCATTATTTTTGTATGTGAATTGATTAAATATTATTCAACGAGTTGATAAAATCAAATAAAGAATTGTTTTTTATAAAATCAAAATAAAATCAAAACAAAAGTTTTGTTTCATCTTTATGGAAACCACTTGCATAAAAACAAATAAACACGAGGAAATGGATTTACAATTATATAAATACTTAAATAACACCTTATGCAATTTTTAGACGAGATTTCCAGGTTTTATAATTTCTGGACACACTGTAACATCAATAAAAGAGTATTAGTCTTATGCTATAAATATATCTTCAATAATTTCCAATAAACAACTTTAAAAAATTTAAAAAATCAAAAAAGTCCTTTGTTCCTTTTTTAAAAGGAATGCTTTGTAAACCATGTAAACATTGACAAAAAATGAAGAAGCTCTTGTCTTTGTTGCTTGTCATTCGGTTTGAATCCCAACTAAAACAAACTATATTCACTTTCAATTGTTTAATTACAATTTCCACAGATGTCGCTACTACACTTCAAAATGATTCGACCGAACATGCTTTAAAAATGAATAAGTGTAGTAAATAGATTTATATAACATTTATCTTAATTAAATTTGTGAATCAAACCATTCTTTACCTTTACCTTACCACACATGAAATCATACATTAAACAGTGTCTCAAATCAATTCAAAGAAACAACATTCATGTCAATTTTGTCTGCAAGGGTTGAATGATCCAAACATCAATAACAGGTAATTGAACACAGAAACTATTTTTGGCGTTATTGTTTAATGAATGACAAATAATTATGTAGTTTCCTTTTTCGTCTAGACAAGTCAGCATTTACAAGTAAATCACAATAAAAAAAAGTGGCGTAGTTTATCTTTTCGTAATCGGCTGGGTCGGTGTACTTTAGTTTTTTTGAGGTCTGCTTTTATTATAATAACATGTTAAGCTAATTTCTTGCCTTAATTTTCATAGGAAATCATGTGAAAGGAATAATACTACGTAAATGAAACATACGACAATTTTTTTGTCTTCATCTTCATATTATACATAGTCATCAGTCATCATAATAATATTCCTGGAAGATAGGAGGATGTTATATTTTTGGTCTTTCTTCAATTTACTAAGTTTCCTGTGCACTGTTCGCTTGGATGTTTGCTTTGAATTAGGTGACGTGTGGCTGATATGATTATGATGACATGACGGTTCGCTCGTTCGTTCGTTCGCAGCGGCGGTGGTTGGTGAAGGCGGCGTGGCACTTGAAACGAAAACGAGTGTAATGTACGTCAAGCATGTAATATCCACACTCAACACCGCACCACCACCGACCGGATATCTATAGATTTGCAAAGAGAAAAGAGAGTCGCTAATGTAAAGTCCCACCACATTATCAACGTTACTGCGTAGGTTGGGGTTAAAGCGGATCGGATGATGATGGGACTGATGGGAGATGGGATGTGCTCTTTACGATTAAATTCAAAAATATCCTTTTACTTTTCGGCTAGATACCATGACAAAAATAAATAAAAGGATAGGATCTTGTTGACAAGCTATGAATTTTGGTTGTATGAGCAAAAATAATGAGATCAAAACTGTGTAGCTAGCTATTATATACTTTTTAACAAAACAATTATGTTTGCTCTATAAATAAAATGCTGGAAAGCAGATGTGCAGAAAGCTATAAGCTAACTAAAGTGAATAAACTGTCAAGTCATCTGTGATAAATGCCACAGATTGTAATTAAATCTAAAAATCATTATATTTACTTTACTAGGAAAATTTTAACAGGTTAAATTTAGCTAAATGGTTATTGTAATAAAAAATCAATATTCTTGCGAGTAGTTTGCACTCGCGTCTTCATTTATTTCAAAGCGTTTGCATTAATTTCGTTTGTGTTTATTTTGTACTAAATCTCAAATGCAAACAAAGTAACAAAGTTATCATTGTAAATTTACTGTAAGTGGTCTAGGCCAAGGTACCTATTTTTTTGCACAAAGGTTTTAATGCAAAATATACAATGTATGAATATGTGTTCGTTTCGTTTCAATCTTGAAAAAGTTTGAAATTTTTTAGGAAGCCATCAGCACCGAAGCGAAACGCTTTGTCATTTTGTTCGACTTTAAATCTTCAAAATGCTGACATGCCAGTAGTAGTGCACTTCAGTGGCAGTATATTCGGTTTGTATGATGTTTCTACCTAAACTCATCTTCATCATCATCGTAGTCGTCGTCGTCGTCATCCTCTCATCACTTTGTTGAGTTGAGCTATTATGTGTGTCTACCTTTTTGTCTGCTTTTTCGTAGGAAACTCTTTTTGCACTGATTGCATTTCACACACTGTGTACCGTGTACCTACATTAAAAGGATAAATGATAAAAGGGAGTGATGAGTTTCAAAGGGAAACTGAATCACTGATTATTATTATTACCACGAAAAAAATAATGATGATGACGATATTTCAATTTCATTGGTATGTACCTTAACTTAGCAGACTTGAAAATTCTTACAAAACCTTTAAAAAAAATTGATTCTATTAAAAATTAATAAACTTTAATTTAATTCCAATTTTTCTTAAATTTTCCCAAAACATATTCCGGTTGCAACATTACCTGAACGAAATTACATACCCGCCACCAAATTGCACGATACATAAATTCACTTCCTTACAAATTTATTAGGGGAGTAGGTCGGTGTTTTTTATTTTTGTTCATTTTTTTGCAAGAAAACGACAGTTGGGAATTTGTGCTTAAATATTTTTGAAATGACTTTAAACTAAACCACTGATGTGGTTTTTATGATATTCCGGCGAGTATGCTAAACATGCAAACAATCATCAATCCTTTTGAATTTCTAAACTACCAAACTGTCGCTGTCGCATCGTCTTTTTTGCCTACAAGTTAAAATGACGATGACACTGAAAAAAAATTATAGGAAGCTTCCCTACTTTTATGCATATATTTTTTGCATGCGTAGCTTTGGTTTTTTTAACCGTTACCCTCTACTAACCACCCTTTAAAATAATACAAAGCTAACCAACAATGTTTGAAAATTGCTAAAATGGTTGAAATTATTCTAGGTGATATATAAAGTTATGTTTATGGTTTGATAAAAAAAACTTGCGATTTCATGTCATGTCAGTTATAAAAAATATAATATAAGTGCACAGTGCACACCAGGAAATAAGGACACGAAGGAAGAAGGCAGATGGCTTTATTTTTTTGAATGAAGGAGTAATGCGTGGGTGAGTTTTGTTTTAAAGGCTTGAGATGAAGTTGATGAAGATTTTTAATTTAATGAAAAATGGGTCCAACTAAATATCAGTTTATAGTTTAATATTAGTCATCTGTAGCTGAGGTGGTGGTGGTTGTGGTGTCATAGCAGTTTTAAGGGCGGTTGTATTTTAAATTAATAATTATTTTGACTACCTGCTTCAGTTTCTAATATTTTTATGGTGGATCTGATTTGAAAAGTGAAATGGGAAGACATTTTATTGTGTTTGTTGTTATATTACTACGGGCAACGGTGGCACCCGAGTTAACGTTCATCTCCACAATGTATCCTTGTCAGTGAACAAGTCAGGAAGGAAAATTGTTGTCATTTATTAACCATGAGAGCATGTGACAATAAATAAATAAATTGTAAGAGTGAAGCCAATTTTTGGACAAAATGTCAAGGTAAAGTGCATTTGTTAATGTGAGGGAAAAAGGATATGGACATGAGGACTGGATTGTTAAGGTGGTCATGGTTTATTTGATAGTTTCCTCCCTGGAGAGTGAAAAAGTGAGTGAATAAATGGGTTTCTATAGAGAAACGGGATATTTTTGAAAATTTATTTTTGGTTGTCAGAGTTGAGATTGGAGAGTTGGATAAAATAAAGCTGTAAAAACATTTGGATGTGCGTGGTGGGGACTGTGAACAAAGTGAAAAAGATTAATCACGCCAGTGGTGTTGGTGGTGGTAGTGGCGTTGTTACCATGTGGAATGTAAGTAGTGGTTGTGATGATGATGAACAAGGAGAATGGAGTAAATATGATGGAATGAACGGAGCTCATAATTTAAAGAGGAGGAAGATCGAAAGGGAAGGGGACAGTGAAGAAATGCGTTGTAATTCACACACAACTTTTGGAATATTTCGTTTTGGAGTGATTCTTGCTGGAATGTTTTGGTATGCCCATATATTTGTTTAAAAAATATGATAGGATGAAGGATGGTTTTTATTTAGTAAAATTGAGTAATAGTTAAGTAATATATAAATAGAAATTAATTATTTTTAAATACAAATTAAATTTGAGTAATAAATATTTAGAGATTTTCCAAGTTTCTGAAAAAAGATTATTTTGATTGCTTAATTATTTGGGGAAATGGAAGAATTAAAGTTATCTAATTTCAGGGAAATAAAGCCACAAATCTTGTGTAGAAAATAGAATGAGACGATGAAAAAAAGATTATTTTTTGATGAGCTCTAAATTTAGGCTCGGCTCAGTGATGTAGCTTTGCAAACATGTTTACGTTGTTTTATTTAGTTTTATGTACTTGCATGTTACATTTATGCATGTTTTTATTTATTGAAATGATGTTGTGCTGGTAATGGTGATGGTGAGTGAATGGTTGGTCGAGTTTGGGTACAAAATGAAAAAAGTAAGATTATCAAGGAAAAAGTAGTAAACAAACCTTGTAAACAAAAAAGGTTCATCATCTTTATTACTTGTCATTCTTTATTATATATTTTTAGCAACGCAACGGTTTTAGCAAGCTTGTATTAAAAAGATGCGTACAAAATGTTACCGTATTTTTTACGTTTTCCTGAAAAAATACTAATAAAAATTACTTATCTCTGAAACTGGTTACGGGATCCTGATTTTAGGACTATTTTTGATGTCAATTTTTGTGCACATAAAAATTTCACCATATATTTTTAATCAATAATTTAGGTAAAAAGCTTTAAAATGTGTGTTTATCTGTGAAACTGCATTTATAACTTCTTTTTTTATTGAAAATTTCAAATTTGGGAAAATTTTAATAGAATGTATGTTGGAGTTAGCAGGCTTACGATTAGTGTAGGAATTTTGCTTTGATCTGGTTCTGGTTGTGAAAAATAAATGAACGAACGCCAAACGGAAAAGAAAATTATTACGCAAGCTGCGTACTAAAATATTTATAGACTGACTAATACTACTAGACTGACGATGAGATTCAATTTGATGTTTTTTCCAGGTCGGATCGGATTTAAGCATAAAATATTTTTTCTTTTGATAATACGCAGAAAAGTCACAGAGCACAACGGAGAGTGATTCCCGCAGTGTGCAATTGTGACTTTCGTTGTCTCCCTCAAGCTCATTTTAAAAATGCAGAGAATGAGAGAGTGGGTCTCTCAAGTAACCTAAATCTCTTTGTTTGTCTTAACTTTACTTACTTTTTATCCATGCTACTCCATAAAAGACGACCTTGCCTTTCACTCTGATAATTTTTTCTTAACATACTTTACGCTTTTTCCTTTAAAGTATGCAGGTATGCTTATCTCAAAAAACTGACTGAGAATGTTGGGAACAATAGAGTAAAATAAAGTCAGCGACCTTTTTCTTTGTTGTTGTGTGTCCCTTGCGAATTTAAAAGCCAGTCCTCCTCAGGTCCAATCCAAGACGTTCTGCAAAAAAAACCATGCTTCGTTGAGTGGACTCACTCCTCTCACTATTTTCCAACTTTGCATTATATTTTTTTCAGAATTTTTTTATGTGTATTTTTTATATTTTCTAGGGGACTCGGACAAGTACCTACAATATTTTGTGTTCCAATGACAAGTTCCATGTACTCAAAGGATACATCTTCTTCTACAATGAATCTTTTCGAAAGGACTGCTTTTGATTTATTCCAACGTGCCAGTGGCAGTTCTCCAGCCGGTGGAGGAGGTGGGGGCGTGGGAGGAGGAGGAATGGAAGATTTGCAAAACTCAAAATCTGCAAGGGATATTTTTCCAAGAAGTAGGTTTTCCCCGGAAAAAAATATTTAAGTCAATTCAAGTACAAGAATAATGCTCAGACTATTAACATGCTTTAATTACAAGCTTTAATTGGTATACGAGAATCATTCTATTTTTTAATATTTTTGGGGGAATTTAGGTTGATCCTTAATTTTTTTAAATTAAAGTTGGTTTGGAATTACTATTGGTGGCACAATCAAAGAAGTTTCTCAATAAAAAGGAAAGCTATTAAAGTAATAATCTTAGCTTGTCTGCATTCACGCTACTTGACTACATCTTTTTTTGGACAATTCGCAAATGTAGACGAGAAAGAGAAGTTGTTGAATTTCACATGAGTGGAGAAATGTGTGTAGAAGCTTGTTCTAATCCTTTTTGTTCACGCTTCATTTTCAAATAAAATATATACACACTGCTAGATGCACAGAGGGAAAAAGATGTGCAATAACAGAACTTACTACATCTCTCCGGAACAATGATACAAGTAGAAAATATAGAAAGAGGAAAAAGGAAGGGAAAATATCTCATAAATAAAATAGGTGGAGGAAATGTTGGAAAACGCAGCGTGCACACTAAAAACCCAACACAATCGAAAAATTCCTTCAAGCCAAATATACTGTTGCTTTTTGCTGTATATGCTGTTAATGGAGTATAAAAAATGTGGATCATTACTTTCTGTCAAGAATTTTCTAGCTTTTTAATTTGACACTAACTGTTCAATTTTTATGATAACTTTTCACAAGAAAAGATGGTTAGTACTTTCAAAATACTCTGCACAAAGTTGTTTCTTGGGTTTATCAAATGTATTAGCCTACAAGCATACTTTACATGTCTTGTTCTCACTCTGTTGCTTTCCAACAAAATAATCATCATGTTTAAAAATATATTATTTGACTTTTTAAGCTTATTGTAATGTGGCTTAGGTTGTGGTTCCTCGAAGCTTTTTCTTATGTGCACCCAACATGCAATTCACATAAGTATACCAAAAAGTAATTCAAAATTTCCCATAGGTACAATTTAAAGTAAAATTTCTAAAAAAAAAGTTTCCTCAAGCTTAAAACTTTCAAGCCGTATAAGAGCCGAGGAGGCGGGTCAGGTCACAGTAATTTTCAAGCCTTTAGTTGTATTTTTTTCGTACGCTTGTTACTGTTACGTAGCTGTTGCATAAATTATAATGATGAGTGATTATTGTGGTGGAAATTTGAAAAATATAAAATAGATGAAAGGCATCAAAAAACTTTGTTGAAAATTGAGTTTGGTGTTTGGAAGGGAGTACAGCGATTTAGAAAATATTTTCCACAATGCACGGTTAATATGGAAATGACAAATTGCGTAACATCAAAACTATTTTATTGCTTCCTAAAAATCGATGTCACAATAATCAATGTGAAGTATAACTGCAGAGAGTTAGGCAGTAGGTAGTATATTTTGCAATAAAAGTGATTGGATAGTGAACGTAATCTTTTTTTTTTATGAATTTTGACTTCAAATTCAAAAGCAAAAAGCATTATTGATGGAAACAAGCAGTACAATGGGAATTATTTACATTTACATCATTATTAATATTAATTTCATGGCTTATTGGATTGAAAAGAGGAGGAATTCTACAAATTAAAAAGTAGAGTGGGGATTAATATCACACACATGAGTCATCATGGTTTTTGGGAAAACACGTTTTATTACTTAACGACCAGAATTCCTCACACGTTTTATCTTTTATGTAAAAAAGGAAGTCGTTTGTAGTTTTTTGTATATTTGAATTTCATACATAATATATTTTATTAATATTTTAATCCATATCAACTCAACTCTTTGAAATACATGTATTTTCCTTTTTCTTCCTATTTTACGAAACAGGAAACATGTGGGAATTGATTTCAGCATCAAGCGACACAGTTCCCTTAAGAAGTCACTTGAGAAATAACAATGGCTCTTCACAATTTTTACAATGGCCTGGTGGAGGAGAAGGAGGCGGAAGTGGAGGTGGCGGCGGTGTGGGCTCTAGTATCTCTTCTCAACTGACTGTGGAGACTAGACTTGAACGACTCCAACATCATTTCAATTCGTTGCGAGTGTTTGATGAAGACTGTCGGCAGAGACTCTTGTGCGAGATTGCAGAGTCTCCACATAAATTTGCACCACTCACTAATGCCTTTCTGGATGAAACGAGGTGGCTATAATATTTTTTTTATGATTTATTGTTCTTTTCTCTCACAAAATCTCGAGAGTGTAACTTAATTTATCATCATGGCAATGCAATATAGATAGACTATAGTTTTTTTATTGATGGCATATTATTAACCTCTTTGATCCCTTTTATATTAAATACATATAGCATCATGACTCTTGATTATTCAAAGCAATATTCCAATATCTTTTTTTCTGTAAAATAATATCTATGTTCAAAATGGTTAGGTCAGCCAGCACAGCACTTGCATAAAACATCTTCCAAATCACCACAGATCAACGTAAACCTCGTAAATAAAGATACTCAATTTATATTACTTACCTTCAATATTGAAAGCTACAGTTTTTTATATGAAATTTCGGGAGATTCCTTGTTCAATTGAAATCCGTGCTGTGCAGAGCAAAAAAGGGTAATAACGGACAGATGTGTGAACCAGATAGCAATAAAAATCATAAAAAATACTTTCTACCTTTTTTGTTTCATCTGTATGTAATCTATGCAAAAAAGAGTATAATATCGTTGGATTGAACAGAATAAAAAAACTTTTTATTGTTTTATGCGACCCTGTATCATTTTATTACTTAATTAAAGATACCAACGTGCATAATATGGTATTATGCTCAAAATATTTTCCTTAACGCCAAAAATTCAGGTAGACTGCCGTGTCAACTGTAGTAGTTTCAATTAAAACAGTTATGAACCCAAATAACATGCATTTTTCCCATAAGAGCTACTAGAAATATTCAATTAATTTTTTAAAGCATATCATGTGCAAAATAATGTGTATTTTTTGTCCGTAAATATTTTACAATGGTAATCATTTTTAAGTGTAGCTCTTTATTATCCATTTTAATTTTCAGTTTCAATGGAGATGAAAAGTCACTCGCATCCAAACTGCTGGAAACAAATGACGGCGCCAGACTATTGACCTACATTGAAGCAACTCAAAGAGGAATATCCAGGTTAGAACTAAACCAACCTTCACAAAAAAGCATATTTAATACCCATCATCATTCCAAAAATTTAAAGTATACATAATTTCAAGCCTAGTTGGAAAAATTTATTGGAGCAGAATATAATCTGATGGTTTACCTGCAAGTGCGACACGGTGTACCTTTCCCTATTAATTTCCTATCTTCTGTGCTGTACACATAGTGCATACACAGCTTCCAGGCATTCTACCCATTTCCCCACTTGATTTCCTTTGCGATGTTTTTGATATATTCAAATTAAATTAGAAGATTAGCTCAACCTTCTAATTAAATTGTAGTTGTAGAGAAAGGTTAATTAACGACTATGACATTTTTTGGAAACACTCTGTAATTTATTTTTTTCAGACAAGGCTGTGAAATTTGGACGTACAGATGCCCTCGACAAGCCTCCACAATGATAGACTTTAAATCTCTGCTTGTTTGGCGTGAAATGTCTAAATGGCTTACTGTCAAGTTTGTCGCCAAAAAACATGTTTGAAATTTGAAGCCTTGAAACTTGGTCATTTTGGTTGTTGGTGGAAATGCGCAGCGCTACCACCTTGTGACCTTTCATTTTATACTCCATTTTGTTCAACAGTTACCATTGCTGAGTTAGTCGTCGTTCTGTGCCACATTAAAATGAATCTCTTTTTTTCTCAATTTCCAAGTAGAAACTTTTTCTATTTATATCTCTAATGTTTAAATGTAACTTGTTTTATACATTGTATATATTTACGAACGTGCATTTCAATTCACTTTTGTTTGTTTTTCTCTTAAGTAGGCTATTTCGAGCAAGTTTCATTTTCGTTAAGTATCTTTTTAGTTTCAAAGTTCAAATGCAGCAATTGATGTTACTCTTTATAATAAAACAATTTGCCATTCAATTTCCAATTTTCTAACATGATTAAATAGATATGATACTTCAAAAGTTATATTAGCAGAGAGAACTTGAAAATGAAACAAATGCCTTTGAATGGCACTAAATCCTTGAAATTTGGCTTCAAAGAAAAGTAGAAAGCTTATTATTTAATTTGAAGCCCTTTTCAGATCAGCCTAGCGATTTATGTTTAGTATACATGAAAGACTTTTATATTTTTCAGGTGAATTAGATATTAAAAATGCTCAAGCGTTTGTTCCTATTTGTACGTATGTAAGCATATCCTTACAAAAAGGAAATTTCTTTGGAGTAAATTTGCGGAAAATTTCCTCGAATGTCGGAGTGGAGGAATGCTGGTTATTATGGGTTCTGCGAACAATGGGGAAAATATAAGATTATCAGAAATATGTTGTTAATTAATTCATGAAATATGAATAGAAAGTTGAAATAAAAAATGAAAATATGTTTTGTCGTTATATTTTTTTATGTACAGAATGAAACATCAGGTGTTTTATTTATTTAAAGTATATTTTTTATTAATAAACATCATATTTTACAATATTTAAACAGGATACATTTTAAAGTAATAATTTTAATTTAATTTTGTAATCTGTAAACGATTTTTTTGGAATGGTTAAAATTCTTTATCCATATTCAGTATTCAGTATACAAGTGAAACAGGTAAAATGTTCACGTACGCGTACAGATAATTTTGTAATTAATTATCATAGTAATTTTATTCAGTATTCAGATCAGAAAATACACAACGCTCAATTTTCATTTAGTTGTTCAGATAATTTTTTGATGTTGTATAATTTGTTAATTAGATTTTTAACGTGCGCTCTTTATCGATATATTTGTTTTTCTGGGTATATCATGCATAATGTATACAGTAACTCGAACATGCATTTTAACTTATTCTACAAATATGTATAATATATTTTATAACATAAGTAGATATTTTTACCGTTTTACAGCAATATATTTCACATTTTCGTTTCTCTGTTCCACAAATAATCAGTTCTGTGCGGTCCATAGTCCATAAAATCACTCATTACTCAACCCAAACATATTTAAGTAAAAAGAAAGTCTTTTAAAATCTTTCCAGTTTTTTTAGCCTTAAATATTTATACCAACCTTATTTTTTTAAAGCTTAAGTACGCAAAATTGTACAACAAATAGCGGTTTACTTTTGAAGTGTAGTTGAAATACGAAATACAATCTTAAAGATTTGGCATGCTCTTTTTCGTAAATTTAAATAGTATCAACATCAACTAACCTATAAAATACGCAGATATAAATAAACAGGTATATAAATTTCACTTTGGTATAATATGTGCACAAGTTGTATTTTTCCGTATTGTTGGTTCAATTTTATCCCAAGAGATCTTAGCCTAATATTTAAATTACATAAATTCATTCAATTTATTATATACCAACTGCTTAGAATAGAATATATGTGCATAGTTATATTTATGCACTATTTTAGTTTCGTAAATATATAAACATTTTCATGCTTCTTTAAACACGAGTCAAAAACAGGTCGCAAAATTAAGGGGGCTAGGAAGTCCAAATCTTGCGACTTGTTTCTGACATCTGATTTCTGCTTTAATATCATTAAAAGTTTAGCTAACTGTGTAACAAACCTATCATATAAACTAATCTAATATTATGCTAATTAGTAGAGAGAAAACACAGAGAAAATCACATACAGGTATACAATCTTAGACAAGAATCTACTTTTATATTTAGCACTTTACCAAGTACACTGCTGCCTTTTGTAATATAAACTGCATCTAAAATTTATCACATTTTCCCTACTAACTTGTTTCTCAAAAAAAGAGAGAACTTTTCCGGAACAATGTCCACTCGACCAAACATTATCATAAAGAATGCGTGAACGTATCCACCGGAAACTAGTTTTCTTTGCGTAGCCTGAAACGTACGTGTTTTTATGCCTAATATACTCACTAAAACGGTTTTTGTTAATATCTCACCTTATACGGCTTGGTCACATACTTTTTCAACGACTTTCAAGCGACAGTCACGCACAATAATCACGATACCTTTTTTATACTACTTGTTATACAACCTAGTGTAATCTATAGCACGTTTATAAAATGAGTAGCAAATCTTCACAAAATCTTTAAAACTTGGAATGAATAAAAGTGTAGCTGTAGCGTACACTACCTACTTTACTGTACTTATTAATAATTAAACAGGTTGCCTAATGAAGTTTTTTGGTACTTGTTGCTTTGTTCGTAGAAAATTCAGCCACCTTAGTAGTTTTACATTCTTAGATGAACATTAGCGTTTAAATTTAGGGCAAACACCGCACCGGGAAAGTCCGCACAGTTCACTCGCAAAAGAGGATGTCGTAACGTTTTCTTAATGTCTGATTTGTAATGAGAAGTTTTGCTTAAAACAATAATATGTTAATTTAAGTTTAGCTACTTTACTTACATTACCCAATTACTTGACTGAACTACTTATAAAATGTTTATGTTGTATATTCAGCTTATGAGGTAAAATTTCGTCTAAGACTAGAGTTTTTAAGTTTATTGAACTATTTTACTGCACACACGTCACGTACCCAAAAAGGTACCTTACCTATCTGACAGCTTTCCTAAAAATATATTAGTTTAATAGATATATATACAGAGTATATTTGAAATAGGAAAACATACGTATCTTCATTTTTTTTAGGAAATAGCACGTTCAGTTCCATCCAGTTCTATTGTATATTTTTTACACTTGGTTTTTTCCAGTGAAAAAAACCTGCTGCTGCCTCAGAAATCAGACTCAAAACTCATTCAGGAAATTTTCGGCCATTGCGGAAAGTAAAAGTTTTTTAGGCCGCTGCTTGTTGCCCCACTAACCACCATCATCAAAGTTTTTTTTAGTGGTCATTGCCATCATTTGCCGTTGCCATTCGTCCTTCTTTCCCTCCGTCATATTCACTTCCACATGACACGGTTGCAAAATTATGGGGCCTTTGCTCTACAAAAACAGGGGAAATAGAAATACACAACACGTCTTAATTACTACAGCTTTTGTATAATGCATGCATGTTTTTTAGTTTGTTTGGAGTGTCTACTAAATAAAAACGAGTGTGGCAATTCATTTGAGTAAAATTAACATTCCATCCATACGTTTCGTGGAAAATTTTGGGGTTGAGCCTCATCAACTCTCAGTTTACTAATTACAGAAAAAAGGGTTAAAGCTATTTTCCCAAAGAGACCAGACCAAGAGTAATTTTCAAAGTTGATGGGGTCAAAAAGTGATACTTTTCATTTGGGCATTGCATGGTTGGTAGTGGACATGTACACAATATGTTTGCAAGGCAAACAAAACAATTACTGGGTAATCATGCTTCGAATGTTGAGTACGGAAGCGACGAGAGAGAGCTCATCAGAGATTTTATGTACACTTTTTACTGCTCAGTTTAACCCCACCAAAGGAAAAACAAATTATCAGCAATCAAGCAAGCTATTTGATGATGTTTTTGACCAGAGAGACGAAAAGAGCCAGACAAGACCAGTTAAAAGTAATTTTCTAGTTTATTGGAGTAGCTGGATTAGTGATGGTGGAAAAGGAGGAAATTAGGAGAAAACTGGGCATGCACTTGAAATAGAGAAAATATCAAAGTGCACTTGAAATACATACTAGCAAAATATTCTAGACTCGACTCAAGTTCTCTCAAAAAAATTACTGCGCATTATACAACAAAGTTTGCATTACAAACGTAAATAGAATAGGTGTGTGGTTGTAAAATGTACAAGGTAAATAGTGTAAACCTTTTGTAAAGAAAAAGGATTTTCAAAGAATTCGCACACACACTTATCTGGGTACTGTAATACAAGCGAATCAACAAAATAGATAATCACAATGCAGTGGTTTAAAGTGTACTCTTTCATTTTGTTTTAGTCAAACAAGTAGTAAAATGCTCTATGTAAACATAAAGTTGATCTGGTGAAATCAGGGGGAAAAGATAGATGGATAGGTAAAATGCCCGATCACATCATCACCATTTAAGCCACAATCCAGATCTCTTTCTATTTGATAAAAAATTCTATACAGGAATTAGGAAAACACGACAATGTTGAGTTGAAATGAAAATTCCACTTCACCATCCTTGAATTTCATATATTTTCCTCATTACATAGTTTATACACAGCTATATGATAACCACATACCACATGTGTTCAAAAGTGAAAATATCCTATAATAAATATCAAGTATCATTTAATTATCTGATTTTCATAGCGATTCCCAAGCTCTGAAGTAGCAAAACCTTTTGTTTTTACTAACGAGTTAAAATCCAATAGAGCATTCTTTACCACCAAACCAATAAACTGAATAATCCATGCGCATAAAATTATGTGTGTCATCATCATTCTCTCTCATCTCTTGTCATTCAAATTAACATGATGCGATGATGGTGATTAAAATATTATCAGTGTTGAACTGCCCTGCCCTACTCTACTCTTTCGTAAAACAAATTACCTTTAAAAAAATCATCGTAAAATTCTCCCAACATTGTCATATCATCATCAGCCTTTTCTCAGAACAATAAACGTTTCTTCAAAACACAATCAACTTTTTAGTGGAAGGTAAGGTAGTGGAATTTTCATCCACCTTATCTTGCTTTCTCATAAAAATAAAACTGTTTACATAACATGCAGACTTCTGTTTTCTGTTCTTCCTTTCAGAAAAACAGAACAAAAAATGGCTTGTAGTCATAAAGATCAATAGATAAGATAAGTTGAAGCACAGCCTCACAGACAGTCATCACATTTATGATGACCTCTATCACTCTTTTGTCTTTTGGCTTTGATGATAACATGACAACTTTTAAATGATGATGAACACACTCTTATTTTATATTATACTTTTAGCCATCTAACAAATTAAAGGTGTTCAAGATAAAACAAACACATTTGGTGGCGAGATCCGAGGAGTGGTATGGTGTCCAGTCTGTCCAGTGTAAATAGCATACCTACCACTGATTCTAATCTAATCACATTTCCCAATTTTATTAGTGCGCAAAGTTTCTATTTAAAAAATATATACTATGCTCTATTCTCTCCATGTCATCTCTTTAGTAATATGGCTTAGCTTTTGTACTACCAGTCATAAAAATAAATGTGCAAAGTTCACCACCAAAACAAACTATTTTCATTTCTCTCTCCAAAATTATTTCATTCAAAATCCATGGTCAAACAGCTCAACAATTTCCTTTTCACCAGAAGCATTTTGATAAGTTTACCGACTGCCGACCATCCTAGCATTTAATCCAAAACAGTCCAAAAAGACTTTCCAACAAGTCAAGTCAAGGATTTCGGAAGAAAGGAAGAAAACGCACTATGAAATATATATTCATCTCAATCTCATTACATTTACATCATATCATGTTTCCAACTAAGTTTACATACATTGCTATATATTCAGAGTCAGAAAGTAAGTATGCATATGTGAGCGTACTTGTGACTCTTCTGTACCAGTTTATTATTCTATTTCCCCTTTTTCAAGTTTCTTAATCTATTTATGTCGGTAATAAGATTTTGTTCGTTGCAAAAAAGTAACCAAGCAAAGTAATAAAAAACAAAATCTTATTAGATTTTAAATTTTTTCCTGGCAATTTTTAGCAAAAGAGTTGATGACTCGGCAAGAAAATTGCAAAGTTACACTTTTATGTCAACGGATAGTAAAAAAACAAGTCATGTCATGTGATGTGAGTAGGTACACACCCACGCATCAAGGTTACGCTTGTGTGCGTATCATTACGCCCAAGTCATCATTATGTGTCCATGTCCGTCTATCTATCAAACAACCTTGTTTTTGTAAAATGTTTAGTTTGGGACACTAAAAAATAAAATAAACCAGAATGAAATTATCTGTAGTAAATGGTTCTGTTGTGAATGGGATCAAAAATCATGATGATCATGATGATGATGATGTGAAACCCTAGTCAACATACCTGGGAAAGAGTAGGGAAAACTTTTGCATGATTAAATGATCAATCCTTTTTAGGGAATCTATCTGCTACTTGAAAGAGTTACATTGCTTGGTATGTATTTCTTTTACTTTTTTGTCAAAGAGAAACTTTTTTTGTGTTTGAAACGTTTGAAAGATGAAAGAGTATTTTTCAAAGGGTAACAGCAAATATGCATGTATCGCAGAAAAGAAGATTGCATTAAGAAAATAAGATATTTTTTCAAAGGGATCATAATGGCCTCTGGATCTTTTTTTATTCTTCGTATCAAATGTGTACCTTTGTTGGAACACATGCACTTGTTTGACAAAAAAATCAAAACTTATGTGCAGCCAGCAATGTATACTGTATATATCCATTATTATTGCCATTATGTTCACGTGATAAATTGGTTAGATCACATTTTTCATCGAAAAAATATTTCTGGCGGAGAAGGAGGGTTATTACCTTGCATCGTACAAGTCAAGTCGCAAGGCAGAGTTACAATATTTTGCAGAAGCAAAACTATAATTCATCTAAATGAGGTTGGAATTGTAAAAAAGAACGGATGCGGAAATTCTTTTAACGAAAAATACTAGAAAACCGGGTATCACCAAATTAGAAGAGTTTCCATGTCTGTCAAGCTGTTTTTATTGCAAGAAGTTTTCTGTTTCATGCATCACAAAGTTTAATTGGTAATGACAGTGAATATCCTTTGTAGATAGTTTCATCCAAAATATTTTTCGTAGTAAAACTCTGCAACCTTTTTTGACAATGATCAATTTTAATTGAAAAGTTTTTCATAAACGTAACCATTAAAAATTTCTCACACAATGTATCAAAAATTTGTCCTTGTTTAAAAGTTTTAAGAAAATTGTAACTTTTTTTCCGCTTTCCGATCCGATCCGATAACGAAAAGGAAAGATGGATGCTACGTTCTACTTATTTGGAAACTTGGAAGGATAAAGAAATTAGAAGGATTTAAGCATAGAAAATAGAACAATAGTTGGATTGAGTAAGAACATGAACATGAGATATTGCACAAGAGAAACTCATTATAATTTATTTTGTACAAGTTTGTTTGACTTTATCCCGCTCTCATCTTTCGTAACATAAGAAGTGTCACTAGGTCATATACACAATCTCATCTCATGTCATTCCATGCCATTCCACGACACTACTAACCATAAAAGCAAATGTGACTTGACTTATGTGTTTGTGCATTAAAACATGCATATTTCATTCAATCATCTAAATGCTCACACACACTTTCACCTTTACCACTTTTTTACAAAGTAAGAAACTAATTTTATTTTACATTTTCGTAAAAACATTTTGCATTGATCATCTACAGAAATACTCAAGTGATTTGACACATCTTTTTGTGGTTCTATTTGTGTTACAAAATTATTTGGGGACAGTTTCCCTATTCATTGGAGACCCCTACAGTAAACATTTTGTACTTTTTATTCCACTGATGTATATCTAGTGAAAAGAGAATGTAATTCAAATCCAAATCTAATAATGTCCACTGTTCATGTCCATTTCCCTAATAACTTGATGAAAAAGCAATTGTGTACACCAGACGTATTGGCAAACATAACAATATAAATTACTAAAGAGATCTCTCTTTCGTGTTCCAATTCAAGCGACAACCATAACCACCGTTTTTACATGGATATATACACAGGTTCTCTATTTACACACGGGTTGCTTTAGAGCGAAAAAAATAATAGAAAATAAAAATATATATTTGTAGACTAGTTGCATAAATGGTGTTTGTGTAGTTCATTCACTCACTCGCACTCGCACTATCCATTACCATAATGAATATTGATAAGCATACAAAATAAATAACGTAGAAAACAAGATCATGACAATGTCCATGTCCACTAGATGAACTCCGGTAATGTGTATTGTATTCATTTTAGAAATTCCCCGAAAATGTTTTTTCTCTATTTATTTCTCACATTTTGGCAGAATAATATACTATTTTACAAGCTCTGGGATCAAATGCGTTTTTGTTCCATTAAAAAATGCATTAGTTTGGGAATAAAATAAGTTAGTTTTACTTTTTTTGCCACTTTGTAGCACAAAATGATAATGTATTTTTTGTTAACGAGTATTTTTGTATACAGGTCATGCAAAAGATTGTGTAAACATTTCATGTAGATCGATATTGATACCAAAAAAAAACAAAGTTTTTGCGTATTTTCAGTTCAGAGATAAAATAATTCAAACAATATCATTATACTTGACATACCTTCACAGATGAATGGGAAAATATGCTGAAGGTAGTGTTGATGATAATGGTGTGAAATTAATTATGATGATGGTGTGTGTCTGCATGTTTCCTTCCTTCAAACTTCAATTCCATTTGTGTTTGAAAAACTCAATTTTCAAAAGAATACTGTAACCATCTGGAAAATAGGCAGAGTTGAAGAAGAAGATAAAGAAAACTTAGCACATGTCAACAGCTCCAACATTGCCGTTAGACTCTTCTTGCCGAAGAATACAGGAACCGTTGTGGTTATTGGAAGGTAGATTGCTGAAAAAATAACAAGAAAAAACAATGCCATTAGAAAAAAACTATTCATGATGATGATAGCACTCATGCAACAGACTATTGAAAAAGGACTGAATAATAATAATACTTTGTTGAAGAATTTATTTTTTTCTTTGAAGAAAAGCTTTGCAAACAAAAGTGAAATAAAATCCAAGTGACCAATTTGATTCAGGAAGCAAGTCTCAAGTCTTGAAAGAGTCCTTGACTTGACATGGCCTTATTTCCTTTTTTCTTTCTTAATGTAAAAAGTCAATCCATATTGATGATGTAGTAAAGTAGGTATAAACATAATATATGTATAAGCCATATTTACAGAAAAAAGGCATAAGGTAACTTTTTCAACAAGTTTTTGTGCCTTTTTTGTATGTGTTGAAATGAAATAGCTTCCGTTACCACTAGCAAAACGATTTTCTCAGATGATCATGGTGGTATTTGTCGTTTTTTTTGTTGCAAAAAAAAAGGAAATAATATCCTGTCACGCATATATATCTCCAGTCGTTTTCAAAAAAAGGGAAACATGGAAATAAAAAGCATGAATTTATAGGTACCCAACACAAAAACCGAACAAAACCAAGTCAAACCACCACAGCCATCATCATCATCATCACCATCACCATCCCAAATGTATTTTCTCATATGCCAACTACACTTAATACTATATTTTCTCTGTTAAATTATAAATGATCTGGTGTTACTCTACAAGCCTATTTCCCATGTTCCCACTTTTCTCAGCTCTTTTGATGATCATGATGACTATGACAGCGGTGGCGGTGATGGTGGTGGGGAAACCAACATCCAAAGCCGTGCTATTTTTTTCCTTTGCCACAAAATCGCCTATTCCTTTTCTCCTTCTCCCTTTTTAAATTACACACACTCACTCTCTCCTCACACATAATGCAAAAGTGTATTATGTATTTTCCTTACTGAAAAGAGCTTTCTCAAAATGGAAAGGAAGAAAGTAAAAGAAGAGAGTGAAAGAATGCTAGTTGATTTTCTAAATTATATAGACAGACAAGCCATGTACCATGTGATCTTTTGTTCAAAAATTGAACAGCCATGTATAGGCTCTCAGAAAATTGCAAGCCCTGGTTTGGCGAGAGAAAGGGAGAAGGTAAGGTCGAGTGAGGAAATGTTGGTTTGTTCTGAGTACAGCTGCATGGGGTAAATTAGACATGTGTATTGTAAGTACACCAATAATACACACCACACCACCACCTTATTGATAGGAAATAGTGGAACTTGAGCTGAGTCTCTTTTTCGGCTATTCTAATCATCACTACCACCCAACAGAAAGAAGAAAGCTTGTTTCTAGCACTTGATATTGAACTTTACATTGAATTTTGGAATGGGAGAGAAAGCCTATTTATCAATGATATATATATTCCATTTATTCATTTCATACCAATTTCATTTCCACTCTGTTGCCTTGCTGATTCACAACTAATACATATATTTCAAAGATTTGGAGTATCAGTTAGCATTAGGTATGCATCATCTGACAATGTTCAGTGAAAATTGCAAAAAAGAAATTACTCAACTGCACCAATATTACTGTACTGACTGACTGACTGGCTGACTAAGCAGACATGGGGAAAATTCATGAACTGAAATGTGTACAAAAAATACGAGCAAGTCAACCAAAATGAAACGAAGGCAGACTTCCCCCAACGAAGTCTGCAACACAAATTTTGGAATCTCATCTTGTGAGCTCTCTTCGTGCGTTTCCAAATCAAAATAAGCTACCTAGTTTTTCGCCAAAATTTTAACCGAAATTTATTCATACAACAGTGCATATCACTATCAACTAACCTTCCGGTATTTTCATGCACGTATGCATGTATCTTTTCCTCCAGTAGCAGAAGGTTTCGCCCTGAAGGTCAGCACCAGCACCATTCCAATCCAACCAACAACTTTTCCATTTAGTTGAATGAGCGTATCCCAACACCAATCCAACATGCCACAAAACACATGCCATATGGCTAGTCATGCGGGAAAAAACTCGGCAACAATGTAAAGTAGCTAGATTACCTTATTTGGACTTTGGGCATCCTTTTTCCTCAACAACGTTTTTTTATTTTCAGCTTAAGGACATGAGCTATCTTAGAAACAAGGAAAGAGGGAATACTTTGGGAGAGTGCAAAGAGATCTACTTCATTTCACAATGGATTCTCTCACTGTTTTCTCCGCTTTTCCACACACACTTTTCTCACCAGAGTTTCTCTTTGAAAAGCACTGGTGAATACTAATGGGTTGAGATCTCATTCAGAGAAATACTCTCAACCCACCGACCTGACTGGCTTTTGACTTTTCGTTGTGAAGAACTACACAAGAAATGATCACAACACAACGGAAAGAATCTGATATATCCTACATGCCTACATACATTAACTATAACTATAACATATAAACACTTGTTTTTTCTTCTTGTTTTTATGTCAGTCAATGTGAATGGGAATATTATACGAAAAGGGTTCAAAAAGATGAATAGTTGGGATATTGGAGAATAGCAACTCTAGACAAAGTTAAGTTTCTTTATAATCAATAGATTTGGTTGTGGGGAGCAGAATAACAAGTGCTTGTACAGTTTGTCAACCCTTTTTCAATGTCAACTAATATTAAAAATAAGCGAGTAGACACAAGGTCATTTTTAAGCAGTTGAAATTTTTAAAGTTTAATTTTTTTTCTTACCTTTCCTGTAATTTGGACCCTTCCAACGTCAATGTAAGTTGATTAGCTTGGGGTGGTGATGTTTGATGATTATTTAAAGTGCCATTTTCCTGGGGCGTCTTGAACCTCTTCAGTTTGGGATGATAAAAATGCAATAGTCATTTATGCCTGTCCAGCACTTGTGTAATCAATGTACTTTGCTCAATTTCCCCATCCCCTTGCTCACTGCTATTCTTTTTCCGGTAGTGAACTGTGGTCTCCTTTTCTAATCGACTTTCCCTTCGGCTCACTCCCCTTCCTAGTAAACCACCTTGTCCATCACGCTGCCCTTTACATCCACAACTTTGGCAAGTTTTTACGCAGCACCAAATCTCGCGAAATTCCTTCCTAAAATTCTCATTGAGCCAACCATACAGCAAGGGATTTGAGCAAGCAGAGGACATTCCCGTCAAATGACAAATTGCATACAAAATGCGCATGTAAAACATGTCGTCATCGTTGTCATTGTTGAATGGCTCAAATGCATCGACAATCACATTGAAAGCGTTGAGAGGCAACCAGGAAATGCCGAAGACCAAGGCAATGCTGATTAGCAAGGAATTTGTGCGTCTCACACGAGCATGGTCCCGATCTCTTTGAATTGAGCCACTTCTTACATTCCCTCCGATGCGACTTCCACCTCCAACCTGGTTCCCTCCAACACCAGCTCCCCCTCCCTCCACACATGGTCTTCCTGGTCCTCCACCAGGTCGCATTCTGTATCTCAACTTTTTACAGATTTGTGCATACGCCACACTTACAACGACTATGGGAACTGCGTATTGGATAATAATTGTGAAAATGGAGTAGTAAGCTCGCCCATGCTTTGTTGGCCAGTCCTCGGTACAGTAGTCGATTGACTCTAGTTGAATCTCTGTGAAGTTGACACGCCAGTGGTGAAGGTCCTTCCAGACGAAGAGAGGCGCTGCTAGAATAACTGCCAGAGTCCAGATTCCAATAAGGGCAAAAATTGTGCCCATTCTTTGCACACTGGCTTGCGTTGGATATACTATCACCTTGAATACCAAAAGTAATAAAAGTTTACACTTGAGTAACATTCCAACACGTATATTTTTTATGTATCCTTGTACAACCATTTGATATTGTCAGTTTGAATAAAATAAAATGTCGATCAACTCCTTTTAATAAAAAAGTTACAAGTTCACAAGATAGGCATGTGTATTAAAAATGCTAGACGTGTTTTGCTCGCATGCATACTACGCCCAACAGCAAATTTCATTCACGCCACCACCCACACATCGCGACAAAACAACTTTTACTGTTTCTTTTCTGTTGACTTTGATTGGTAGTACGTAAAAAAAATTCAGTACACCAAACCACACGTGTCAATGGTCAAGGATATTTTGTGTCGCCGTCGCCTAATGCAAATTTCTTTTCCTAATTAAATCACTACAGTAAAGTAAATAAAATGCATATTGTCACCCTGTCTGTCTACAAGTTTCTTAATTGCATTAAATCTTTTGGCAAACGAGATGCCTGATAGCTGCAGCAAATCGGGCATAATGCCATTAATTTCTCTGAAAATTGTAACGCTCACAAAATTGCAGATAAATAAAATTACATTTTTTTTCTGCTGAAACACTAACCAGAAGTTTCTCTGTATTTTTTTCTCTGTCTTTCCTATTATTATATTTTATGCGGTACACTCTGCGTGTGGTATGGTGCACGGACTGTGAAAGTGGAAAAAAACTTGCCTTGCCACATGCCATGATCATGATATCGTATCATATCATGAAATAATAACACTATCATCATTATTTCCGTTTGGTTAGCCACAAACTACTTTCTCAAATGACCACATCATTGCACCCTTCCTTCCTTTCAAAATCAATCCAACCAAAAAAAGACAGAACAGGACAGAGAAGCAAGCGAACCGACAAAATTATTTTTTTGCAAGAGGAAAAAGGAAATGGACTATAAGTGGCTTGGTATTAATACCGAAAATGCAACACACCACCACTTATTGCTTTCATTGTGGCGTTTAACTTTACGCTACGTTGCTAAAAACAACACAGATCTTTTATTTGAAAATACGTATATACTGGTGTGATGTGATGTAATGCTAACTAGAAAGGATTACAGATACATTTCTAACTTTCTCCATCTAAACAAAGCATACCAACTCTTCGGAGAGTGTTGTGTGCTCTGTACTTTCTTTTTTAGCTTGGTTGACAATGACATACATAATCAACGACTTGATCGTCGTTACAATTGCAATATTTCTACTGAAATTCTGAAGACAGATATGACCTTACATTGTATTTTCTCAAAGCAAATAGAATAAAAAATGATAGATACACCATCAGCAGGAAGCCAACCAGGAAGAGTATGATTTTCAGAGAGATCATAATCTTTTTTGGTGTGTAATGTGTACAATGCACTATTATTATTAGATATTTTTTGGTTGGGATGGTATCCTTGTTATTGTACTGTCATAACAAAAAATAATGATCATAACAGAAAATGTGTTCATCTTCTAGTGTTCTTCCTTAAAGATATTTTATTTCGTTTTTCTTGAATGAACAATGAAGACCAACAAGGAAATGTCTATTGACATAGAAAAACGATCAAGAAAAATAATGAAAAAGAACAAAAGAAAACGCCAAGCTAAAACTGCTACATGCAGTTTTTTTATAATAAAGTCTGGTGACTGGTTTGATTGTATGGTTTCGGTTCGAGGTTACACAAACGTTTGATTTTGGCAATCGCTTTTTTCCCTTCTACGACTAACAGCACTAACGACATGAATGACTGCACATTTACCAGATCACCAGACTCAATTGTTTTTGAACGACAAGGTCATCTAAAAACATGGATTCAACCTTGTTGCATGGTTATTCATCGTTCATGTAGTTTGTTCCGGAAAATTAGAGAGAAAAAAAATCTAAAAATAAATAAACTGCCCACACAGTTAAACTACAGCTAGTGTATGTAAGCCTACTAATTAACATGCTCGGATATATTCTTAATGAATTGGAAAATATTGAGCAACATTATTTGGAATCGAAGGATCGCATGAACGATGGTTCACGAAATTTGACTTTTTGGTGTTTTTAGGATAGGGCATCATGAGAAAGTAAGAAATACAAACTTTCAGCCCCCAGTCTCCCATGGCAACGGTGGCAGGCCCCGGCAACCATCGAAAAAACCACCTTTTTGAAAAATTCTTATTTTTTGAACGCGTGAAGCAAAATGCTTGAAATTTGGTAGGAAGTTGTAGAGTACTTAGGTCTACTCCCAAACAGAAAAAATGCATTTTTCGCCGAGAGAATTTTTTTTAATAAATAAAAAACGAAAATTTTGAATTTCAAATATTTATGTGGCCAAGACCCGAAACGATTTCGAAAAACTAAAAAATACCTTTTGTCTGGATTTTTTTGCTCTATCCAACCATGTAAGCATAAATAAAAACGGATGAGCAATGTAAAAGTTATGGCGATTTTTGTGCATTTTTTCGACCAAAATCATGCACTTTCGACAGGTAAATTTTTGAATCATTAAAAATATTTTGCTTTTAAGGTTTAAAATTAATAAATGGAGCGTTCTAAGACACTTTGCATCATATTTAGAACAAAATAAGAACAAATATGACAAATTAATGGCCATTGGAATCAGAAATGTACCTTTTTGGTAGATGCATTTACTTACTCGGAAGTACTAGTCCCTTATTCGAAATCAAGACCCATGAATAGTCAAATTGTACCATTTGATTGTCAAATAAGCAGGCTAAGTTTGTACTTCCAACAGGAGCCCAAATCGTGCATTTTAGGCCATTTGATTTTATACAAAATATGCATTAAATATTGAAAACTTAGATATTTTTATTACTACAAAAAATAATGTTCATCTTGGTCATGTTAGTATTTTTTAGCATTTTGTGTTCTTGAAAAAGTTATCGGTGAGATGACGAAAGCTCGAACTTTAAAAATAAAGACAACTTCTTTGCCATTAAAATGATTACTAATAATGTAATTGTTTAGTGAATTAATCGTTGACTATTTTATACTCGAGAAAAGCCTAGGCGGGCGATCACTAATTCAAACTGTAAACCGTATCTAGCCCTACTATATCTGTAGCAGTTTCCAGTTTATGTGTCATAATGTCATAAATTTCTGACCAAAGTCCAAAAACTAATATATTTCAATAACAAAGAGCATTCGAAACATTACAACGAACAATAATAGTTTGACTATTTTTCTGCTTGAGCTCAGCTAAGGAGGCGGAGTGCACTCTATGCTGAACATGAGTACTCATACTTTGCTAATGGAAAATTATGCTTGAATTTTACAGAACCATCGTCTTAAATAAATATTATTACAGTCAATTGTTTTAAGTATCTCCGAGATTATTGAGGTAATAAAGCATTTTCAGTAGAATTGGTTTATCTTTAAAATACAAACTAAGCTCCAAAAGAACTTAGAACATTTCCCTATTACATAATTAAAAAATCTAGGTCCAATCCAACAAAATTATTTCAATTCGCAATATTGCAATGAAACTCTACCAAAATGCAGAACTACGTGTAACTGTATTAAAATTCATGAAACAAATAACTGGTCTAACTTCAGGCACCGTTTTTAGCAGTTTCAATATGCTAAATGATTCCCATTAAAAATTTAAGAGTCAAAAGGATAGTTACCATTTTATTTTAGGGTATTAAACTAGCTTACTGACCTGTTTGAATTTCCTCTGTGTGCAATTTTGTTTGACCCTTGGACTATTGCCGGACGCTTTTTCAGCGGGTGACCGAAGATGCGCAAGAACGTACGCCAAACCGAGGGGTAAAATAGAAAACAGAACGCTAGTCCTTGACTTTTGTCCCACACATTATGGACTGTATAATAAGTTCTCCACAACTGAAAAAGTGTTACAAAAATTCCTATATTAATATCTTAACTATCATATTTTAAATCTAGTAATTAAGTTTTTGTGATGTTACAAGAATTTATGAAGGATAGCGTTTACAAAGAAACACAATTTTTTAGATGTTTTAAAAGACAAATTTAGTTTTTAAAACTTTAGTTTGTAATTTTGCAGTCGAAAATTTGACCACTTACACTATTACATTATGGTAAAATTATGTTTAACGTAGGAAAATAACAAACTAGAAATAATTCAAATTTGAAGGTGTATTTTACCTGTTCCACTTGTTTTGACACTATTGACTAAATACTTTCTACTGATTAAATCAATTCGAATTTAAATTAACTTTAATTGCAAATTGTTATTTTATTATTATAATTAATATCAAGCCGACAAAAAGGCTACAAATGCTAACTCACTCAAAGTTTAATATTTCAACTCAGAGCACTGACAGAAATAAGAAGCTATTTTGGCCAGCGTGCGTTTTTAAAATGGCGACCAATAACTGAACCGACGCTTCGTCTGAAAAAATGCTTACTCATTCTCCAGTCTTCCAAAATAATTATACACAGTTGCTGTCTAAGTAAATATACTTTTTACTTCACTTCTATTCTCACCACGCAGTGTTAAGTTATTTGTAAGGAGTGTACATTCAGCCAGAAAAAGTTGCTTTGGATACGGTGCAAGCTGTATTCTTAATGATAAGGACATTAGTTTATATTAACCATTGAAGCTCGTTGAGATATTAGATGTATAATTATACTTTGCTACACACCGGGTTTGTGATAACCGAGTTTATTCCGTGATGTGTGGGTTGAACTAGTATATCGCTATATAATTTGAGTGTACTTATGACTTTGATAATGCTTTTTACTTTACTTTGCTTTTATGCAGTATTTTGGTTTGTCAGTTTTTCAGGCTCCGAAATGTATATGGTGCATTTTTAATGTCGACCAGCCATCGAAATTTTCGATGTCACCGATTTCGTTTATTTTGCATGCATGTTAACTAGGCCTTAGAAAGTTGTTATGGCCAGTTTTGAACAAACTTTGTTGCATGGTGTGGGCA
>JAQFXM010000240.1:0-60141 GCA_034693345.1 Entomobrya multifasciata
AATCAAGGTGAGTGTTAATGTAATTTTGCATGATTTTCAAAAATTACTTGGTAGTCTTGCTATAAAATTGACTGGATATTTGGAACTAGATGATGTAGAGTGTGGTAGTGATGCGGACTGGGTGTGTTTGGGGAATGTCTGTTGGCATCCCATCGAAATCCCCCTTCTGACCTGATTGGCATGGGGGTGTGCATCTCTATACTGAAATGGTATGGCAAGATACTGCCTTTCCTAAATTGGACTCTCCCCTACATTTTCCTTATACATTGAAACGTATTCAACCCTAATCAAGGTAGTACATGCCAAAGAGGCTTGGATTTTTGGGCCCATGCTAACCCTACCATGTATTTTATACATCTTTTCTATATAATTTTCCCATGCCCCTTTTTAGCTTTGCAGGATAGCTCAGTATAAAAGAGTTTTTTTGTGATAAGGTAAGGTAAGTTCCCCCACAGTGGTTTTGGGTTTCCTCTCTCTATCGATATACATATCTATGTACATAAATTGTGCATGGATATATTTTTTGCTTTGCTAGAAAACAATCCTTTTTTGTTGTATGATCACAATACACAACGCTTTTTGGTTAGTCATATCATAATATGCTGTTGATACTTTGATACTTCACAAAACACCAATGTAAATGTAAGCATTAAGCATGCTTTACGGAGACAATAATAAAAGCCCTATGCATACGTACTCTCACATTTTGCTGCATCAAAAATATCAACACAAAACACATTTTTAACAAAACTTTGTGGTATATCGTGATGGGTTGATGGAAAGAGTGTAACTTGGATATAAAGCTTTGTGAAAGATGTCCATAAATTATATTATGCATCTTATACTTTTGGTGTGCGCGTTTTGTGAATGAGTTATGTTTTTTTCAAAAGCTACTTTAAGAGAGTGGCTTTGTGAGTGTCTGTCTTTTTGGTGAAGAACAAAAGAGTTACTTAAGAAAATTTAGCATGTAATTTTAACATAAAAATGAAAAAAAAAAAATTCAATTGGCTTTTGCAATAAAATACGCATGTCATATTCGTCAATCATTACAAGTGACTTAATGGAAATAGTCAAAATTGGTATTTAAAAAACCTTCTCTTCAGCCAAGTTAGTTTGGAAGAAAAAAACGGTTCTATATTAATGCTTCGGTTTGTATCTTTTCGTGAAATCGGTAAATATGTAATTGTGAGGACATTGAATGTCAATTTGAAAATGGAAAAATATTATCGCTACTTTTATGTTTTACGCTTAAGAAGATCTGTGAAAGAGCGCTCTCGGGCGCTGATATGTGATGATGTATGCACACAATATGCAGTAGCGTGCTGTACAGAACGAAAGATTTTTTAGTATTTATGGAGAATGTTTCACGCAAAAGACGCAAGTCACTTCATATGGTACACAACCAAAGAATAGAGTATCAAGTTGAAAAGGTTCATTGTATTTTAATGCGTTTTTATATGGTGAGGAGATGTTGAAACGCAAAGAAATAAAATGCCTTTTTCATGGTTTGTGTATTCCTACATCCGATCTGTCAATGACAGTTTTAAGTGCTACAAAATAATACTCCAATACAACATAGCAGAAGGCAGAAGCAGTCAACCGGACGTTGCTGCATTTTTATGAGAGGTATTCTCTGTAAACCTTAAACAAAAAATATTACGTATATATTTTACATGTTATTTGAAACCAAAAAGATCTAAGAAAAGCGAAGAATGATGCATATGATAATAATAAAAATGCAATTCTTGACAGTTTCATTTTTTTCTGGGAAAATACTTGGTGGTGGGATATGGAGATCAACCCATTTCAATTACTAAGCTAAATATTATACCGCTTTTTGAATTCCGAGAACAAAAAAATCTTCTCACGATATATGGAGTGTTGTAATATATAAAAAAGGGGGAAAATATTGACGAAGTGTAAATGAATTTATCTGCAAAATAAATTGAATGAACGGAAAATTCAATTTTACGTATATTTATTGCGCATGTATTGATGTTTGCCAAAAGGCAACAAAATTCTCTTCACTTTTTTGGAATGAAAACACACTGAGATTTTCTATTCTTTTGCATAAAACACCACTTATTTATTTGTAACAACATTCACCGAAATTATTGATAGGAATATCACAGGAAAGGTAAAAAGTATATTAAGTTCACGAATGATAGTTTAGACTTTTTGAAAACATCTAATTAAATATTGCACTTTACCCAAATATTTGGGCATCGATTTTTTACACGATAAAAGTACTTTATGAGGAAACAGTATATATATTCTTCCAAGACTTAAATTATTTATTAAATTTTAAAATAAATTTAAAAGACAACATTATACCAAGTACACATACTATATAAACTAAACAATTTCTAGTTGGAGGACTGCATTTCAATAATTTTCTTTATAAATACGTTAAGATTAAAACGGATTTCTACACAATATGTATTTTATTCAACTGTCGTAATTTGACACTAGCGTAATATATATTTAGGGTATGGAATACATATATTGATGATATTCCAAACATTTTGATTCCAACGGTTTATCGAAACCTGCGAACTGTCGAACCGTTTTGATCAGTTTATTGCTGTCTCAGATACAAAAAGTTATACTTGGAAATCAGCATACTAATGACAGGTATCGTTTAAATATAATATGACACATTGAAAGATAAACATGGACACATTTTTATATGATATTGACTACATGAACAGGACAGGACACATGATAAAATGCATATCTTATTGTTCAAAAAAATAAAGATTCAGTACATTTCTTAAAGACATTCTGCTGACAACAATCGATAACAATAATACCTGAAGTTTTGTTCATTGTAATTAAAGGAGAAAGAACGAATGGTAATACTTTAGTATGTACATTTTACAAGTACATACCAAGTAAGTAACAACGTCAAACGAGTATCCTAGATAAAATACTATCTAACGATGTAAAAGATGAAAGATTCCGTGATCGTTCTTATTGTTCGTTTTATTTGTATGTCATATATTTTCACACTACGATGAAAGTACTTTCCGTAAAAAGCTATAACCCGACCCTTATAATTAAAAGTTTTACTTTACGAATTACAAACCACCACCACTCCTTTCCACTGAAACTTTATTACGCTTCTCTTCTCTCAATCTTTCCTCCTCCATTTCAGCCATCTTGGCAAAGCGAGAGTTCACAATAGCTCCAGACTTGATAGCAGACATCATCTAAAGATCAAACATGATTTATGTTTAAAATACCATGAAAATTTCACAATTGTTATGAATTCAAGGCTTAAAAGTGTGGAAAATCTTACAGCAAGATATTCTTCCAGTTCAACCTGTCCATTTCTATTGGTATCGATTTCTTTGAGAATTTCATGCAAAACGTCTCCAGGAACATCTTCGCCTTGCCCCTATTCATTTCATTTTCAATGAAAAATTTAAAAGGTTTTACAAAAACGGTGATACAATCATGAATGTATGCATAATAAATTGAGCATGGTTTATTACCCTTAAACTACGTCGTATATCACTAATTGATATGAAACCTTTCTTTTCCTGATCGATAGATTGGAATCTATGAGTATACAAAGCTTTCTCCTCGTTACTCAGGTCGGTGATAAGGGCTTGAGCCTTTGTTGTCTCGTGCACTTTCATTCCCATCTCAAGTCGAAGAAATTCCATCGCCATATCGTATTGTCTCTATACATTACATAGTCACAGAAGCACAAGTATTGTAAAAAAAACTCATTTGCATCCTTTTATAACTTTCTATGGTCTCTTGAAACTTGAAGCGTTAACTGTTTTAAAAGAGCCCAAATAAAAAAATGATGAGATTTTTTTCTCTTTTGTAAAAACTCACTTTCTTTTCCGCTTTCGACCACTTCAATTCCTCAGCCATAATATCTACAATTACTGGCAAAGCTTCCTCTGCTGCTTGAACATTCAAAAATGCCAGTCGCGTCCTCCTTGCTAAAACATCAACGGCAGTTGCAGCGTACTCCTTAGTGGCATATCGGACCTGGTAACGACATAATTCCCCAAAGTCACGTTTCCCGTTTCGAATGAATTTTACCAGCAATCCGCACATTAATGCAATTCACATTTACGATGGTTATTGTCTATTTATAATACCTCGGCATGAATGTAAGGAAATTCACTGTGAATCCTTCGTCCAACAACAGGCCACCGCTTTCCTGTCAAGGATGCCAGCTTTGTTACAGAAAATGCCCGATCTCCATAAGTTGCAGCTAAATGTTTCGCCACCTCGGGCTCAAGACCAGCATCCTGAACAAGTCGAATGTACAAAGTTGGCGACCATCCATGAGCCCCTTCCAAAAGCAGTCCGTCCGTTTGACTGGGTCCACTTGGTTCCAAACCGAGTGCTACAAAGGGTACCGTCATAATAATTTTATATGCGGAATATTTGCATAAATTTTCATTTTCACACTTTCAAAGGTAAATCCCCGAGGATTACACAAAGAGGCTTAGAGATCGCCTCGCATTACCTTTAACAGCGGCGTCCACTGCATCAACAGCCATTGCTCGGTATGTTGTCCACTTTCCACCAGCAATGGTAACAAGCCCAGATGGACTTGTATGAACAATATGATTTCTAGCTAAGGATTGGGTATCTCCTTTGTTTGGGTCGGATACTAGGGGTCTAATTCCACACCAAGCGGATAACACATCTCCTCTTCGCACTACATGAAACCAACCAGTGATCATTTTAAATGTAATAATTTATTTTAATAAGTTCTCATTCCCTTTCATGATAATAACATTTGCAAGCCATACTACTTTGCAATGGTTACTGTTACTGGTCCTGTGTGTATGATCATTCATTATATTATCATGTAGCCATAATTATATACCTTCGAGATCTTGCGAAAGATAGTGTTTCACTTCTTGCAAAATGAACTGAATATCCTTTTCGGTGGGTGCGGGATTGGAAGTAACTTCGCAAGGCGAGTCTGTAGTTCCGGCTATCGTTAGCTTTTGCCAAGGAAGGAAGAAAATAACGCGCCCATCAGAAGTATCTGGATCCAAAAGTCCCATTTCCTCAGGACTGTGTTTATACGGATTAGATGATACATGAAGATAAGATTATTTTTTTCATGTTTCTATCATGCCTCATGAGAAAAGCGACGCAATTTATTTGAAAAGCGAGAGCAAAGCAGTTTAGGTTGGGATTTATGGCAAAACATAAGAAGAAAGTGCAAGTTTTAGCTAAGTTGGTCGATTGCTACTGAGTAAAGCAACTGTCAAGTCATTTGGGATAGAGCAAATATTGCCTTTGCTTTCCATTTGAAGTTTCAACTTTTAAGATCACGTACGTCCCTTGTACCTACGTACATTTATTATTGAGAATTTACTAAATAAACAAAAAGAACAAAAAAGACCGAGACCATTTCCCCTGTTTTTTTGACACTTACATTTAAAAAAGAGAATCGTCTTCAAAAAATAATTTACGTGGTCACGGCTAGTCGATAAAAAAAGAACCATTTCACTGAACTTTACGTGAGGCTGTTTTTAACAGCCTACTATCTTTCGGAAAAACAAACCTCATCTCATATCATATTCCACCTCCCCATCATAAATCACTCTTGTTAAAGAAAGATCTTTCATGCAACTTTTTTGTTTTCTGGTTTTCACCTCGGAAATAGGATTCACACAATATGTACATTTTGTTATGATACAGGCAAAAGCAATTTCTGCGTTTGTGTTGTAACTTGAGCATAAAAAGCAGAGACTTCATCAAGAAGAGCATGTCATCTCAATTTCATTGTCTGAAACAATCAAGTTGTTGCTTAACTCAAATGTAGAATTTATCCAACAGCAAAAAACAAAAGCTTCATGGAACTTACTTTCCTGGCATAGAATATACTCCTGGGAAAGTGGATAGAAAAAGTCACATCACATCCAATATTTTTTTTCCATTTTTCTTTGAAAATGTCATATAGTTCATACTGTTTTATATGTGTACAACGAAATTCTTTGTGATTTGTAACTCATGCTGGAAAAAAACCTCCCATAAGGAGACATGTATCTCCCAAAGATATAAAAAAGTACAAGTTAGTCGCACAAGACAAAAAATATCCCGGATATTAGATTTGTCACACTATCTTTTTTTCTCCGGAAAAAATAAAAATGTTGGATACTTCCATGCAACATGATGTGCTTTTGTGTGTGTGTGATATCCGAAGTCCTTTTGTTTTATAGGGTTTCATCTACTCTAACATGCTACATGTCTATTATCATAATCCTCTGGAGTACCGTTCTGAAAAATCAGCGAGGAAGAGAAAGTAAATACGATACGACGGAACCATATATTTTGCATTTTTGTAGGTACACACATCAACTTGTTTGTTTTATAAAACATTTACATAACTTTTTATGCGAAAGTTACTTTTACAACAACTCAAACAGTAAAAGCTCAAGGTAAAGTCATCATAAAAACGCGCTTTGTTGAGTGTATTGTCGGTGGTGTTTGGGGATTTCAGAATCAACTTTCGCATAACAAAACAAAGTTTAACAGCTATTTGTGTGTATGAATGTGCATGCACGAATGCCACATAAATGTATCATTATTTTCACCACATGGTCGATTCGACATGGTTTGGTTGTTGGCTATATATTTGAAGAATAAGTTAGCGTTATGTGTGACATTCACATATTGTGCTTATTAGAACGGCTGCAATTGAATGTTGTGGAAATAATGGAAATGGAATGCTTTCTTTTCCACTTTCTGGTTACGTAACTCTGTCGTGTATGAGAATTTTGAATGGTGACATTACAATGTTGGCACTGTTGGCTCCATTTTTGTTTTAACTTGACTGGCTTTTCCTGTCTCTACAAAATCGGTCTGCTGTCACTCAAAGCTCCATTGAATCAAACTTGGCCTAATATGTTATAGGTTAGCGGGACAGGGAAAATGAGCCCATTAATCATTTAAAATGCTACAGGAAGCAGCGAAAAGGAGCTTTGCATATTTCACATATTAAAACTTTTGCTCTCCCGCTTTGCATGAAGTAAAACTTTCACTCATAATTAAAATTTCATGAATTTTTCAGGAGATAAACATAAGATTGAAAATGTCAAAGAGCAATCTTACGAAAGCCAAACTTCGATTACTAAAGATTATACGACAAATTTTATGGAACAACTTTATCGCAAAGCAAAGCTGGGTGGATCAATAAAGCAAACAAGCCGTTTCACAAAGATGGGAAGTGATGGGATGGGATGATTTACCTATAATATCCCGGCAAGACAATATGAGTTCCCGAGCTTGGGCAACAGATCTTTTGTACTTTCTGGTCGTCCATCTCTCTAATGTTGTCTGTGAAAGGTCCACAGGCGTTTATTATGCACTTTGCCCGGATATTAAATTCTTTCCCTGACAGCTCATCACGGACCTTAGCTCCAACCAAACGTTGAATTCCTTCTTCATCCTTTTAATAACAAGAACATAAAGATAACATGCATGCACCAGCACCACGATTACATTTTTTGTTATTGAACTAGCCTTACATTACATTTTTCATAAAGTAAGCTTACAATGCAGGTCGGGGGATGGGTAAAAACGAATCCAGATAAAAAATATATTTTCTAATACAGTTTTTCATGCTGATTAAGAAAATTATAACCATTTTCCCGAATGGGCAGGTTTGTGGGAGTCCCCATTAACCCTAATGCTTAACACCGCAAGCTTATAGCCTATGGACGACCGATTGCTTGCGTTTTAAAGCATTAGGGTAAAAAAGTAAAGTAGGTTTTTACGACAGTTTTTCATGCTGATTACGAAAATCATATCAATTTTCGCGAATTCACAGGTTTTTTGCAGTCCACATTTGCCTTATTGCTTAAAAACGCAAGAACGGGGTCCCCCCCTTATGTCACAAGCTTGCATTTTAAGCATTAGGGTAAATGGGAACTCCCACAAACCTGCCCATTCGGGAAAATGATTATGCTTTTCTTAATCAGCATGGACAACTGTATTAGAAAATATACTTTTCATCTTGATTCGTTTTTACCCATTCCCCGACCTGCATTGTTAGCACTTTTGGCAAACGAACAGAGAAAGGATAAAAATACAATACAAGGCATGTGCGCCATGTGCCAATAAAAAATATGTTTACTTCACATTACACATAGCCTCATATAAAATGTGCTTTCACTCTTTTTATTACCTAACCATATCGAAATTGAAAATGAAAGTTAAAGAAAAGTTTCTCCCTTTTGAATATCAGTAGAGATTTTATTGTGAAGATTGAACATTGAACATGCTTTACTTTCTCCATGAATAAAAACCTAATCCTTTCTTTGGCTCGAGACGAGACTTTTATATACTGTTTGTCTTGTCTTGCCATATTTCGTTTCCTTTTTTATCTTGATTGTTATGAATATTGGCTTACATCAGTATAATCTTTGTACACTTATTATACTTACCCTTTCTTTGACCAAATCCAACACTTTGCAATGATTAAGTACAGATGCTCCTAGCCTAGTTGCTGTCAAAGCTATCGATAAGTTCATCCGTGCGTCATTGTGTTGGCCTGTCATGCAAAAATTCCATACAAGGTCAGTTAAGCGTGTCGAATCGTCTCGTGTGAATGTGAAATGCTGTAATCGATGATGATGGCCAAGAAAGTAAGTCCAAATAAATACGAAATTTTCCGCATTCATGGAACTTGTTCTAATGTATATGTACTTAGCAATAAGAAATTGAACAACTTTTTGGTGCGAGAATTGAACGGTTTTTTACTCACCATCGTAGTACACCAGAGCACCGCATAGTTTATCCTTCCGAAGCATTGGGAAAAATTCCAACGCTTTTTCCTTTGATAGGTAGTATGAAGATTTGACACATTTGCTTCCTGCAACTAAATCGTAGGCTTTGATGCCGACCCAGTAATATGGTAATTGCCAAAGTCTGTCAAAGAGTTTAAAGCATAAGAAATAATTTACGTCTTGAACAGTAACAAGACAAGCATGGAGAGGCGGAAAAGCCAATTTCATTTTTTTGCTTTGTACATCTCCATATCATACAAACATCTAAGATTTCGCCAAAAGTTCAATCAAGTTATATCGCTTCTCTTAATCTTGTTTTTAACGTTATAAATATTTATTATACTTAAAGGAATAACGTACTTATAAATTGGAAGCATAATAGGAAGTGGATAAGAAAGATGTGGAGCAATTTGTAACAAATTTGCTCTTTCATGTAGTGCTTCTTTCACCATTCGATATTGCTCTATATCCAGGTTCAAAAATGCCTTTTGCAGGTACCTTACTCCACCGTGGATTAGCTTGGTAGACCGGCTACTCGTGCCTGAAGAGAAATCATCCATTTCTACGAGAGCCGTTTTGAGACCTAAAATGAAACAGTCATCATTGTATCATAAATTCTTCAGACAATCTTGTCTAAATCCACTATCCCCTTGAGAAACATTCTCATTTCATCATCACATAAAATCCCCATTCACCATTCTCTTTGCCATCATTTCTGTAATATTATGGTATCCTATAAAAGCGTTCATTATACTTTTCCATTTAGGAAAAAAGTCTCGTTTAATAATAAAAAGTGGGACAAAAATGCATTTGCTGTTTCAATCACATTTATATTGAAACAGGCAGTCAGTCAGTCAGGGGGCTAATGCACATCACAACGGGTGGGTGGGTTTCCATTAATAATGCAATCAAGCTTGATGTAATGTTCCCCTTCAAGTCCTACTTTCTCCATGTCCTTGTAATTTAACTTTCCATTAGTTCTACTCATCAGCATTTTTTGTGTATTCACCCACCCCATCACAATCAGCGTAAACATTATAAAGCAAGAAGTTGTAACATCATTACCACCGTCACTGCCACAATCAACAATAACATTAATCACATTACTTACCTCTCGTGACAGAATCTAGCGCACATCCACTTCCAGTTGCGCCACCACCAATTACGAGGACGTCAAAGTGCTCTGTTTGCAATGAGTTCAATTGTTCAACCCTGGTCGGAAGTGGTCTTTTGGGTCGTACATTTAAATGATTCAACTCCATAGATGTTGGAGCCCACGCCTAAAAGGAAAACATTTACTTATTCATTGCTTTCAAATGGTAGCACTAAATATAACGATAATGATGAACATATCTCTTCTGATAATTTTTGTTTGCTCTATCATTAGGTTAAATTGCTCCCCAAAGGTCAACGAGTATAAAATATTGAAAGTGCTATATGAAGAGGTTTCGTGTAAAATTTAGATAATGCTCGTCTACCCCTTTCACAGTTATTTTTCTTAATTGCATCTATAAGCCACTTGAATATCTGACAATATTATTGTACTGCATTATATGCCGAATGCCCACACAACAAGTTCATATATTTTCGTCAATAAATGCAAATCATTTTTTTCCATTGATTTTAAATGAGTAATGGATCGATTCGTTAAACCCGTCACGGCCGTTCAGTTACCCCTCATGAACTTGACAGTGATTTTATGCCTTGCTTTGATTGATTGATTGATTTGTCTTTATTTGCTGTTTAACGAGTACAAGCAGGATTTGAACATATTACAGCTCAGCAAAGCCGACTGATCTCCATACAAAAATCCCATATAAATAACATTAATCTCAAAATTTATATAACAATAGTCATCTTAACTTATGCAATACGCTCTTTCATAATTAAGCATTTTACTTGTTCAATGAAACCGTGCATTACCCAAAAATCATAGATGTCTGCTTACATTTATATCTGTCAGGTGTATCTCACATTCACATATCAACCTACTGCCTTACTACCATAATCTATACTATGTGTACCAGATTGAAAAATAGTCATTGCAAATCATCCAGACATTTGACTTTCGCGTTATATCTTTACTATCGGATATGCTTTTATACTACGGTAGTCTTGTATTATTGCCTAATTCTGAATGGGTTATCACGATCACATTGCATTATCGCTCAAAACGACTTGCCGTTGTACAATCATTAATATTAATGCTGCTGATAATGAACTCTAGCTGCGGTATGTGATTTTACATGATACAACGCTACAAGGACGAATGAGTACCTTGTGTTTTTGTGTTCTTCTATGTCTCTGCGCTACAGACAGCAAAATCATTGATACATGCTGAGGCGTGTGCAGAATGGAGATGTTGGTATTATGCAATAACTAGACGATAATGATGATGATGACTTACACTTGCTGGTTCCTCCATCAGCCATGTGGCCAGCAGGTAGCCTCCTCCAAGAGCTGACCCATATCCAACCAGCCTCTTAACATTTCTCCTCCACGACATTTTGTTTATACGCAGTGGGAAGTGTTGATGTAAAAATCCGGGATGAAAATTGCAAAAACGTTTGTGTACTCACGCTGACAAACTACTAAAAATTTGTGAATTGCATTAGCGGTTTCACGGAAGGAAATTTTGGCTGACACTGCTAAAAACTTTATCTGAATAGAATATATGCGTATTTTATATACTATACAGAAAACATTAAGAGCAGCCTACACGAACACATGAACTGCACAACACACACTACTAAACTGACACATAAACCATGTAAGTTTATAGAAAATATCTTGGTTTCAGAACAACTTTTATGTATTTTTTGTACTCAAATGCGCTGTACTCTGTACTTAAAAGAGATTCCCAAGATAATAAAAATGTTGATGATCTTAGAAAACCATTATCTAAATTTTCATTGGGCTATTTTAAAATCATCATCATAACTGTAACAAAACCAACTCGCGTTTTCCTTACAAACTTCTTTTAGCTTAATGAAAATTTATCTCCAAAGTTTTTCACATGCGAGAGGTTGGGTTAGTGTAAACTGGAAACTTTCAAAAGGAAACACATGATGCAGAGAATAAATGTAAAATAAGACAAAAATGACTACACTGCACTACGACTTCCACTGCAAAACGATTATTTTTTACAGAGCGAGTGTGTGTGCGCCTGTAGTCCGAACAGGAGAGATTCTCGTGTAATACTGTCATGCAAAATAGTAAGCAAAAAGTAGTATTCCACCACCACCACCACGCTCGTCTTCCAAACTTCCAAAACGGAGCATTTGAACCAAATAACAGCAGAGAGGCTATAGTATGTACAGTGGTAATGGTAAATGTTAGTTTGGGAGAAGTGAAGTCTTCTTTTGCGTCGAGGAAAAGGTTTCCCTAGATGTGCGTGTACTATCGTGAACAGTGATGCGAATACTAATATCACTACTACCACAAACACAATACAATACGTTCCATATTTCTATCCAAGCAAAAAAAAATTCGACGTTCCTTTGCAATACGGTTAGACTTGACTTGGCAAAGAAAGCTTATTAGACTGGACTTCATATCTATATTCTAAATTCATGATTTCAGTTAGCACAGCCATTTATGTTAGTATGCACATATAAATAAGCTCTCTTATATCCTGCTGAGGAAAAAGACAAAAAAATTATATAATAATAGCTTATTCCCATTGCTGGATGAAACAAAGTCATAGTATAGCCTTGACTATATACTTATGTTCTCATAATAATGATGATGTTGGAGGAATCTAATGTTTGAGGCTTACATTCCATTTTTACTTTTGCTTTCGGAACGGAGCTGTGTGCAGAGACGTACCAACTACTGTAGTTGCGGCCGCACAACTGTCTATGTCCATCCAAGAACGTAAGGTTAACATGAGCAAAAAACCGACTAACATCGTGTTTGTTTGAACGAAGCAGTTTTTTTATTGTGCTTTGTGCAATGAAAATGAAATCACGGAGCCTGTGTAGGTACTTTTTGTAGTAGTTTGTAAGCTAATTCAGAAAATTGTTAGCGACTGGCAAGAGAACAAACTAGGTGCATACAATGTTGTGATAATAGACCATAATGGAATCTGGGAATCTCATTGATTGAATCGGATCTCGGGTGAATTTAATATTAAAAGGAACTTGAAGTATGCACTCAAGTTGAAGAGGGGGTTTATTGTGTCGTCGATGAGAACGTATCACATATATGATCACATCTACAGGGAGCGTGATTTAACATGCAGGGAGAACATGGTCATAATTATGGTCCATTCAAGTTCAAGTAGTAGGTGTACAGATAATTGGGTCTGTCAAGCAGAATGTAATTCTTGTTTTTCGGTGAAATAGAAAGGAAACTATGAGAGTCTGGTGCAAAAGCTAGATTATCTTTCAATTTTAACCCCAGATTGTTTACCAATTTTTAATGATTATTAATGCCGGAGTATGACTATGATACTGATGTTATCAAGCAAGGTATTCAATATAGTAAATCCTGTTACATATTACATTGTTACCGTGTCGTAAGTCGTAACAGGTGTCTATTATTGCTAGCACAAAAGTATTCAAAATGAAATGACAAAAGAGACTGCAAAGAGAGATTGGCACATTTAAAAATGGAAGATTCTCATTTAGCCCCAGGGAAGAATCTTCATCTTCGTTGGTTTACTATATACCATCAACTTTATCAAAATCATAACTTCTTAATAGTAGGTGCAAAGTGCAAGTAATAAAAGAAAATCAATGAAATGGAATACATAATTATTCATTTACATATTTGAAAAAGTACCTTAATTTTTTATTCGTCTACCGTCTCACAGACCTTCATGCTAATATTTATTTATAAAATATTAATGAGGTTGTTTCTCCGATGCATAGATGTAAGGTGTATGCTTAAATTATCTCTACACTGGAACCTTTTTAAGCAACCAATTTTGTCGAATAATATAATTTTTGTAACAAAAACAACATTCATGTAACGTACGTAAAATACTATTTCCAATTATAGCTGACAATGTAACCAAGATAAAAGGAGAACTCTCGCGACTGGCATCTATTGATCAAAAGTTTTACACAAAAGGATTAAAAGCTATCTGGTTCACAAGATTCCTCCGTCATTAGATAGATGAAGAAGAATCTAATCAAACAAACAAATTTTACCAACCCAAAATAATGTGCTTTGATAGTTTTTTTGTGCTTTGGCTAAAATTCTGAGTATGATTTACTACAAACATAAATATCTCTTTCAAGTCGTCTATTGAGCAATGAATATGAATGTAATTTCTTTTGATCTGACATGACATGACATGAAATGAGACAGGCAATAGGCATGGCGGAGCTGGAGGCTTTTATCTCTTCAAAAAGACGTGTTGTGCATTGCAAAAAGTTAAATATATATACATACTTATATACATAAATACATGCAAGTACGCGATAAGATTCAGAAATTTACAAAAGTTTTTCTTCATACAAAAACTTCAAAGCTTCGAGTACGTTTGATATCACGCTATTCTAGAAAAGTTTTTAGACGATGCTTCTCATTTTGATAATGCCATCATGCATCATGCGCATTTACCATTTACAATTTACATTACTACATTGCTAATAAAGATACTCAACAAGACTTGTAAGATCATTGAAACATACAAACAAAAGGATAAACTTAAATTTGTCCGCGGGAAGGCAGCCGGCTCTGTTTTGCTGTATTTCACATATTGCTATGTTACAAAGATATTTTTTGGCATAAATAATCCGTGTACCCTGTGTGCTGTGAAAAAAGATAAAGTGGTATGAAAATGGAAAGGTGTACAAGTCATAGGGGAAAAATAAATTTTGGAAGTAGGAAGGAACTGGGAAACATGCTACTGTGCATTTGCACTTTTTTCTTTATCTCGCATTTATCCTTTCAATACAACAAACCATGCATGTAGAGATTATATTCTTTCCATGTTTCAATTTGACTGAGTTGAAGTTTGAACTTTTCTGCAGCAGCAATGGGTAATGGGTTAGTAAAGAGAATGACTCAACTTGTCTTTTTACACTGTACACATGTATTTCAGGATACAACGGTATATTGTGTTTTGGGGAAATGTCGAGAAACTACCGTAAAACATGCATAACAATATATGACAAAATGACAGATGGGAATTTGGGAATACATCTGCTAGAGTACTCTTAGACAGCCGATAGTAGTATAAAACATCCATTCTACTCATTTATTATAGGAGAGAATGTATCTATGAAAATACATGCGTGTAAAAACTACAGACGATGCTTTGCAGTATTTTGCTTTTTTAGTTTTACAAATGTCTTTGAGTTTGTTTCATTACTTTACTTAGTGAAGGAATGAAATAGCTGTAATTTTTTATTGAGTGTATGCATTCTTTTTCTGATTGACTAATTATTATTTATCTCCTATTCCACGTGTTAATAACGATCATTATTCTATGAAATTTTTGTAGCATACCACAAGATATTGGTAAATCTGCTTCCTTTCATCAAAGGAAATCCCATGTTCTCTTTGCAAATAACTGAGTCATAGTTTCGTTTGAACAACCGAATTTCCCATACATTTTATGTACATTTTATGTTAGTCTTTGTGCTGCTGATAAGGATAATGTGCGTATTTTCAGATCTTTTTTCATATCAAGTTACTATTTGATCTTATGAACCTTTTTCACCATTTACGTTTTCTCATAGCGCAAAAAAATGAAATAAAAACATGAATCTCAAATCCTGTAATATAGTGATACGGTGTCAGTGTTCACGTGGAATTTGTATGCAACACAAAGATTAATCGTCTAATTGTTCCAAGAAAGTCAAAATCACATTGCAACTTTATTGTAAGAAACATAAGTGAATGACACACATTGAGCCAAAAAAAAGTTATTGAGCCATTTTGACCCAGTTGAATACTGTACTTGTACTGCATCACTTATGTACAAGTATTCATAAACGTTGCAAATTATTGCGGTGATTAAAGGCGATAACGTTGACAGTTGAGAATAAATATGTGAAAATGCCCAAATATACGTAAAAAGCAAATCATTTGTATTACAATGGTAAGTAAATGTACACACTCCTTAAATTTTGACAAAGTTATCACAGAGTTTACTATCAACGTTTTTTGCATATACAAATTGTGCAAGATGCACCTTAATTTTGCATACAATCTCAAGTTTTACAATTTACAAATGTACTAAAGTTGTGTAAATGGTCATATCGCCAGTTCCATGATTTTAAAAGGAATAATTTTACACATTAATTGGGGTGTTATGGAGCATGCCTAGCATATAATTAATTGAAAGATCGTAATTAATAAAACTGACAGCCAAGTTTTAGGAAGCGCAAAAATTTGAAGTGTTCAGAATTGACATTGTTTACTGGAGAAAGTAAGAATGTATTGTGCAAAAAATATAAGGGTTAACCCAAAGATGTCTCCCTCTTGATCTTGGTCAGTTTGACTTTGTTGTACATTTCGCAGCTCTGCGTGCTAATGCTGACCGAGTGTAAGGCAGCTATAAGCTAGCTGGAGCTAGGATATTGTTGTGTTTGGTGTATAGTTTCGGTGAAAGTGAATTTCCCCAATTTTTGTAGGAAATCATGAAACGTGAAATTTCACATATGAGTATTTTTATTTTCAAAGCAACGATTAATTATTTGTACATAACCCTGCTGCTGATGGAGTATATTTCATTTTCGTGTTTTACCAGCCATCTTTGACAATGACATGAACATTCGGTATTGTACACACAACAAAGCTCTGCTGCTGCACTTGACAGCATTTCTAGTACTGGCTGTTTCGCTGCGCTAATAATACAATATATAGCTGTGATAGGTTCACGTATCACGGAAATAAGCGATTTTGACCTTAGTAGAGTACAAATTAATGCTTAATTTCCAACTTCGTGTTCAAACTGCGATGTAATACAATACATCAAATAGCGTGTTTTAAATACAAAAATTCGTCGAAACAACTTGCCACGCGATTTAACACCATGCACGTAGGATGAAAGTAAAGGTACACAAATTTTTGATCGTGTTGGACCAATGCAAAATAATTTCATTTGTGAAAGCCAAGGTCTCTCGCACCTCCCGTTTCATTTTTATGGATGAAAGGCAAAGCAAAGACAAAAAACCCCTACATTCTGCCGCACTGTATTTTTTTAAACTGACAGCTTCGTTGCAGGTTGCACTCGGCACACACGTGAGACATTGCAGAATTTTGTGGTTACACAAGAGTGAGAGAATACACGGGAATTTTTTTCCATGCCTCAATGGAAAAAATGTATAGATAAATATATCTTGCATGTTATGGATATGAAGGTAATGAATGGATCTTGTTTGCAATGAAACAGCCACATTTTGTGTTGAAAGTTAAAACGAGCAGTGTAACAGCATCGTTTTCCTTCTCTCTGTCGGTGGTCTTCCTTCATAATACTTTCTCTTGCTGCGCTATGTAATGTTATTAATGCAGTGGTGCAAAAAGGCTTTAGAAAGTACACAGTATTTCAAGATTAGAAAGGCAAGTGATATTTCAAGGACACTGACAGGTATACATGAAAAGCGTATTGTAATCCAAATCCATATATCCAAAAAAGGCACTTGGACTACATTGGGGATATGGATGAATGCGAAATGAATACTCCACATTATCTTTCAGCAGCGCCAATAAAAACGGGCGAGACGGTGGCATCCAGTGGTGTTCTCCAGGTTCATAATATTTGATTGAAGTAGTTCAACCTACGCGGTGATCTGCGAGAAAAGGCAAAAGAGCATTTCATTAAGTTTGGGTATGGTACTCGTGAATACAAAAGATGCTTGATGGATGATGGGCGTAAGCTTTCTCCTGGCAGTCTTCCTTCACAGGAATTGAGATATATGATTGTTATTCTTTTATTCTCAGAAAAAGATGATTAACTGTCATATTATGTGTATGGAAAGACGACTGCATGTTTGCAAAAATAACATATGTCGAGTAAATGGAATTTTCAGGAATTGAAATGACCGTAACATTGCTATCAGATAACTAACTAATTCAAGGAAGGAACTTAATGATAAAATTAATATTGGAGTGGCAAACACCGTAGTTGTGTAAAGTATTATATAGAAGTTGAGGATGAATGCTCTTCAAAAGGTCATTTTCGCAAACCAACTTTCCTCTTGTATCATACCAGTCAGTTCCTCGTAACAAAAAGGATCTTGTTTTATGTTCAGAAAATGTTGTCAGTAGAATTCAGTTATCTTTTGTCGGTCAGCCTATTCTCATATCTAAATCCTTCCACAGCAGTTTTTAATCATACATCCGCATCCATGTAATATTTAAATGAACTATATGAGGACGAGGACTATATATACCATTTCATGTCAAGGTTTTTTTTCTACCAGCACCAGCTATTAGGTGAAAATTATAGTGGACTCTCTAATAAAAAATGAGTAAAGTGGGTAGTTACAATAAACAAACGAAATTTATCTTCATAAAAAACACCATTTGATTAATACGTTTTTTTACTCAGAAGGAGAACAATAAATTGTTACATAGATTTAGAACAAACAATCCTATTAAACCTTTCAGAGATTAAAACCACTAGATTGATAAGAATGAGCAAAGCACTGTGCAGTGCACAACAAGCACTTGTACTTTATTAGTAACCTTTACCATAGCCTCTTTCAGTATTAGTTTGATGGCGATAGTGTCACAACTGAACAATTTTACGATGTCTTGGTACGTAAAACGTTTCAACATGACACTCTCTTTAAAGAGCAGTACAAGGAGAATCTTCAGAAAACTCTGATTACTAAAGCCAAAACACCATATAAAAATACGAATGCAGTTAATAATGTCTGAGAGTATTTAGGTTTTTTGTGTATATTTTTGAGGTATTTGTTTTTAACAGAAAAGCTATAATTATCTTCCACTGTTTGTCTTCCGCATCACCCACACTTCATTCTATTATAACACGTTTTGATGTGTGTTTGTAAGAAACAAACCTATTGCACTCGTTACCCGGATAATTATGGGCATTTTATCAAGGTTTGATGCAGATTCCGCATTTGCAGTCAGTTCGTGTAGTCCCTGTAATAACCATCGGCGTAAAAAGTACAATTTCATTGGTTTATGTGAATAAAGACCTTCACTTCACTGCGACTTGTGAGCAATGCAATGCAATGCAGGCAGAGTATCAGATCTGAGACTGGCAAAAAATAGTTTTATTCGATTGTATAGGAATTCATGGTTGAAGTTGGAAAAACAAAGTGTTGCGCACACAAAAGTAGTAGTATACTTGACTTACTGCTGGAAAGGAAGGAAAGCTTCCTGCTGGACAAACAAAGAACTTGAAGGAAAGTAAAGTGAAATAGTATGTGTCTGTGATAGTTGTGGTGAATTTGCATCATCAGTCTTAGTCTCCATCTACACACAATATCATATTGATTTGTCATCCTTATCATATTGGGAATTGGTAGAATGGCATTTTTAAAAAATTAATTAATTTTAAAAGAATTTAAAAGAAATTAAGTGAGACTGATTCTTCATGCCCTAAATAAAATGTTTTATTCTGTTGTCACATAACAAGGTGAAATTAAAAAGTTGAAAGTGTCTTTGACACTTGCCGACTATACAAAGCATTATATGTATTATGCATAGCATAGTTGAAATTTTAATTCATGTATATTTGGCTTTTCACAGATTCATTTCATGGTATACCGGAAGCCGGTGAGATTCTCTCTGTGGATGGCAGCAATGAAACCTTTTGCTATAACAAGTGATTGGATAATTCGAATCATCGAAAGAACTACACTTTAATGCTGAAGTTAGAAGTTTTACATTGTCTAAAAGTGTTAAAGTAAATCCGTTCAAATATTGTGTGCGTGCGCAAAATTGGAAATCGTTTTTACTCAGAATTTTTACGCCCTTTTGCTTACAAGTTAATGAACCAAAAGTAGGTCCTAATTTAGAACACAAAAAGTATCAAGAAAAAAGTATTACATTTTCCTGGAAGTGATGTGACATTTTCATTTATAATGATTATAAATACATTAATGACAAAAAAACAGAGGATGAGTACGTGTGATTACTCACATTTACAAGTTTTAGCACCAAGAAAATTACAATTTTAAAGTCTGATGTGATTGTATACGCTTAAAATACTCGCAAACTCTTTGATCTGTTTACTGTACTGTATTACTCGTACTTAATTAGGCTAAAATTGGACTGTTTGTTCAACGTACTTTTATACATTTTGTTTACAAATATTTGCCTTAAGAATATCTACTATTTATTTAACTGGTTTGTACTTTCCTCTTTAGTCAAGCTTACACTTATGTGCTAATTGATAAAACAAACTTAGAATTTTCGTTTAACAGAGTTTGCTCTATAAAACATCAGTCATTCAAATAAACAGACCATGAATTTAAGTGGACAAAAAGTCAAGTTACTGAAAATTTGAAATAACTGGAATCTCTATATATTTTAGAAAGATACATTTATATATAGGGAATTATATTTTATTGGCATATACTTTAAGTGAAATATTTGTGACACATATCAGCTTTCCCCAAACAAACATTCAAGCTGGATAACAACAACGTATACATCAATATGGCACCAGTGGTACCTGCAATTTCTGCAAAGCGCTCCGAGGATCTTCCGTAAGTTTCATAATAATTATGTACATGCATTGCATTTTTAACTAACTTCGGAAATTATCTTAAATCAGCAGCATTCATAAATCATTAACCACACATTACATTGCATTAAGGTAAGGTTTAAAACTTAATGAAAAGGTTCATGCCCTCTCTACAAACAAAACACGTGGAGAACAATGACCGAATTGTCAAAAACCCTGGAATGATTTAATCACCCCACGGGTTGTTGTATTACATTTTCACTATTGAACTTTTCAACTTGTAAAAGTTCACACAATTCATTGAACTAAGTAATCCCCAAATGTTATAATAAATATGAACAAAAGATTTGAATATTAATTCAGTGCATTCATTCATATACAATACTGTATTACAAAAATGCACTTGTACCTATACGGCGGCTCAAACATCGGCAAATTTTCTTTGAGGATTTTTTATTTATTACCGATTGTCTCTCCGTTAACTTTTTCAATCAGTCATTACCACACCACCACATTGTACATGTGCCTACCACCCACTCATTTTATTCGATACACTCCAAGAATTGCCAAACCAAACCGCAAACTGATGCTAAAAATTTTGCATGGGATTTTCGAGCATGTTTATCTCATTCCCTGTTAGATTAAAGGGAAATCATAAAAATGTACAATGCATTAGTATTTTGATGGAAATTGATCTAGCGAGCGTGACTATCTGTCACTTTTTATCTTTCCTACTCATCTAACAATCTATCATAGCCAAATGCATTGTACATTGATAAATGGCAAATGCTACTTGTATTGCAGTTATTTGGAAAAAGTGCTTTGAACTTCCAATAGATTCGATTTTCTATTATGATTTACAAATAACACGAGTCTAGTCGTCAATGAAAAGTTACTTTGCATGAAAACCAAATAGTCCAAAGTTCACCTTGTCCCATTTGAATTTTGCATCCTTCTTCTTCAAAACCTCCTGGGTTGTCTCGTTGTCTGGTCCACTGCATAACTCTCCTTGTCTTCTTGCCATGCTTCTATCAACTTTCAAAAGCACACAATACACATGAACTGCAAAATGAATGAAAATTCCAGTTTACGTCATTATTTCACACAGAATAATTTCAAATAGGTGGTGAAACATGCATTTTTAAAAGTTATTCTTAGTTCTGCCGTAATAAAAGTATTTTATTTTCAGTCTGTTCAGTCAAGTAAAGTCAGTCATAGTGATCATCATCACAAAATGCAGTCAGCATGCAGGGATATCCGTAGTCAGTGAACATGTGCAAATGAAAGGTAATTCGCATTCTATTATATCATAAAACGTTGCAATTTTAGACAGCAGCAGCACCTTCACTATTTTTACTGAATTCGCAACACCACCACCATTATATGGTGATGGTATGTCTGATTATAAGAAAATGATATTGAACTTCTTGTATTGCAAGCATGCTGAATAGGCCAAGAAACTCGTTGAGCATGGCATGCAGGGCATTATCCTCCTTCAATTCTCAGCCTTTTATACTCAAGCAAAATCCAAATATATATATATTGCAAGCAACCATGCACGTTAAATGTATTTATATATGTTCATGTGTCTTCTCTGATCCAACCGAACTGAAGTCTTTGTAACATATGCAAAAAATACAAATGGAGAAAAAAAGATATCTGTGGCTTGGCTTAAACACATTCTTTTATGAAGTATACATATTGAAGCATGAATTTCTCAAAACATTGATTTCATATGAACCTCTTACCATGAATCATATGAAACTGAAATTCATCACGATTTTTCGTCGTTCAATTCAGTTGTTTATGGGTAACACTAGAAATAAGTGTTAAAAATATAAAAACAACATTAAAGTTTAATTTACAAGATATCTCATATCTTTTCGTTGAATTTAAGTTGTATGTATTATTCGGCTTAAGTCACACAGTGAGTACAGTGTCTCTTTTGTCTTTCTGTTTGATACACCAATTCAACAGGAAATGGAAAGGAAGTTAAGAAGTGATGAATAGACAGTGATTCTGTGATGGATAGATTGTCATAATTTTCGATTGCAGACTACATAAATAAACTCATCAGCTAATCGGTTTCTATTATTACACGGGGCCACGTTACTTAGTCCGCTAGTCTGATATTTGATTTATAAAGGAAACCTTGTTACTCTGTTCAAAAGGAATCCACACTATCATCAAGATAATACCATCCTTGGAATAATTAATGAGTTCACCACACACTCAATGTCGCAAAGTAACAGTTTATCATTTTAATAAAACAAATGCGATGAAAATGCAAAATATAAAGTACTTCTTAGGGAATAATGGCCGATTCACATTACACGGCGGTGGTGGCATTTTCTTTACACACTTAACCATTGGTCTTTGTTGACTTTTTTTTAGCCAGCTACTGTTACTTCTCAAGCAAAGTAGTAGGAATGGCAGTGTACAGTTGTTGTAATTGGTATATTATATGGAAAAACAGAGTAATCCAAAGAGCTGCATGGCTATCATCGTTAAAAAATTATATCAGGATATTATATTAAAACGTGTACTATACGGTGGATGAAAATTAAATGAAAATGCGTTATGTCTTTTAGTGAATCAACCAGCTAAAAAGAGTGGTGATAAGGTTTATTTAACACTGTCAGTACCTTTTTACATAATCCTAATCCGCTTTATGATATTATGTTACTTATACACACGAAATAACATACGCTGGATATCTGTGATCTATTTAAACAAACACACTATGCAGTAATTAAAACGTCTTGGCTGATTTTGTCAACGATAGACAGAGATCGTTTTTTTCATTACGTTTGGGCGAAAATTGATATGACTGCCTAATTAACTTGCTCAATTTGTTTTCGATAGCCACAAAGTAATGAGCTGTGGTACACAGTGGGAATGGATTGTGAAACAAAACATTTGTAGTAATTGCTACCGGTGGTCTGGTCAGGTCACTTTCTTTATCATATGACATATCACATCACAATAGATGTAAATTTCTTTAACGACAAGGAAAGGAACTCCAGACTCTCTAACTTAAGTGAAAGTTGACATGGGACATCGTAACGATAGATTGGGATGGGCTTGAGATATTTGCTAACGTTTTTTATGAGAAGAGATAAAAAGTTGTGTTGTGAAATATAATCTGTTTACCTGATACTGACACAGTCACAGAGGGAATGGTGTTGGTGTTATTATTCCATTGCATTCCAAAACAACATCTTACTGGTCTATTAATCTGATATCTTCTCGTAATAATTTTGTACATTATATGCCAAAAGGAATACGACACGGAGTACAATTCATATATTTACTGATATGTTAGGAATATATATCGGGGACAACGTATTAATTTTCAAGTCAATAGCAAACTTGTGATTAAAGTGAACGTGCGTTTGAAAGGTTAATTTGGAGCAAATTAAGGTTTTACAAAAAGTTAAGTATTCTATTGCATGACAGATAATTTTGTATTTTGTTTTGACGTGAAAACTACCTATTGAGATACCGACAAAGGTTCATAAAATGAAGCATCTTCACCAGCTGAATTTTTTAAATTTGTAAAAACAAGCAAAACTGACAGTTACGACTGAAAATAACCTCTCAGTATTAGTACTGTAAAATGGCGGATGGGAGAGATGGAATAGCTTTACGATTTCTGCATGCACCAAAAGCCGAAAAAGCTAGCGACAGTGGAAACAAAGAAAAGAAGGATGAACGAGGAAGGCCGAGAAAACTAGTGAGATTTCTTGACAGAGAGCGCAGTCCAATACCTTCAGCTTTGCGGCGATTGTAAGTTTGGCAGTTTGGTGTTGTGTGAGCCATGCATATTTTTTAAAGCTTTTCTATTGGACTGCTATTAAAATCGTAGTATTAAAAGTGTACCCTTTGACCGCCGAACAAAGATAATTTATGGGTTTCGAGGATTGAAGTACTGCACAGGTCACTTGCTTCTGGTGTGTTAATAGAGAGATAGACAATTGAACAATTAAACATAATATATCCTGATATTTGAACGGTTAATTATGTATTTTTCGATTTTTTTTTCTTCTTTATGTTATTAGAAATTAATTCTTCTTTATCTTTAAATTTGTTCTATAGTTTACTTCCATTCAAATCACGCATAGTATTGGAATATATATTTCCAATTTCCAATACCACCAATAATTCATTTGTATGCTGACCTTGGCTGAAAAAAATTGCTGTACAAAATTTCACTCCAATAGTCATGAAAAATTGTTTCATGTAAATTTCTACAATGAGAAGGAGAAGGAAAACAAAATGAATGAGATAACATTGAAATAACGGTGTCATGTTGCCAACCTGTAATGATAACTAAAAAATTAAAAACACAGTTTTGAAACTCGATACCGGTAATTTAAGCCCTCACAATTTTCTTTAAATTAAGTAGGTCATCATTGCCAATTCATTTAACGACTTGACGCGACATAAACACACATCTACAGTAAGCAAACAAATTAAAATTCATATTTGTTGTGTTACTCTTATGAATCATCCAAAAATTATCTAAAAAACCTTGAAAGCATGATTTTTATGAGACATTTTCTTCAAACTTAATGCAATGCTAATAAACTAATCCATATTTATAACTTGAACGGTGAAATTACTGTAGTTTGACAGCTGGCGCTTGGCTTGACAGTAATGGAAAATTACTTTCTTGTTTAAAAGAAACTTCCAATTTTAAAGGTAATTCATTACAATGTGTTTGTTCCAATTTTTGAATGGGTTTCACTAAGAACTTCGGCGCAGTATGCTCAGAATTACAAACTAAAAAACTCAACCATAAAACTTTTGCATATATATATGCTTACATAATACTATGATACCTTATGCCACTTTTTTTTACACATATGTACACATTTACGCATGTGGGGCTTTTGTGATACATATGTAAGCTTTTGGCCTGATCTGAGTTCGGACGGCCACAGTTAATGTGTGTGTTTGTGCTGTATACGATGATGTGTAGTGTTGACTGCCGCCAGCATATTGTTTGTACTGATGTTTAAATCGAAGAAAGAATCCTTTGCTCTTTGCTGGAAAGACCCCGATCACACTGACTTCCTCCGAGTGTGGCCGAACAGTTCAGTAAAATTTCTCGAATTCAAGCTTGTGCATTATTGATGAAAAGAAAAAAAAGCTATTGGAAAGTCTAAGTCAGTTAGCACCGAAAAATCATATCAGAAACATGCATTTTTTCTGTATTTTAGACAACCCATTGGACACAAGACACAAAAACAATAAACTTTCTGTCTTTTTTCAACAATTTTTAGGCCATCATGCTAGAATATATAGCATCTTGTCTTGTCGCCACAGTCGTCGCTTCGGCTACTCCCACAAGCCAGCTATTTTCATAAATTTAATTCATAAGAATATTCTATCCAAGGTGGTTGTTACTTCATTTTTTTGAAGGTTTGCTCTTAAAGTTGGAAAAAATACACGCGAAAAATGTTGTTTAAGCTTGATGTATTTTTGCATCTTTTTAGATAAATTGTTTGCTCTGGTATGCATGTCTGGTTATTAGAAAAATGGGGGTAGATGACGATGATGAGATGCTATCAGAACGCTACGCCGAGTGAGTGTTGGAGTTGTTGGCGAAGAAATGTTGTATAATGTATGTGAACTCGTGTTCTGGTATACTTTCCTAGAGTTTGTCATCTTCAACGTGATGTCCTACATTGTGGTGAAATGTATATATCAGTCAGTATTGTCATATGCAAACAGAATATAAATGTTCTCCTTATACTTTTATGAATGTACGTCATGTATATGTTCCTTCAAGAAAATATACCATGTTTTCTCTGTGGTGCTTGAATTGAATTCAGTGCAGGCAAAATTAATATGGATAAAATGGTTTGCCCGTTTCGGCTTTTTACTAGATAGAATAGAACCCTTCCACATTTTCTACCGCTGGTTTGGTAGCCCAATGGAATAAGCCATTGAAATATCTAAAGGGGAAAGGAAATACAGAGTTATAATACTCCGCTACCACCACTGCCCTTGCGCATCTAGTATCTACCTACCTCAGCACGGTTTTCACACATGCATGTCGTTCGGTTTGTAAAAGCCTTTCTTTCTTTTTCAAACAGATAGAAGAGATTTGGAAACAAGACGTAGCTAAAGCAAGTGTGTTATTCACAAGCTTGCAAAGTTCTTCACGACGACTTGTACAAGGAGAGAAAAATAATATCCTGTTCTATTCCAATCGTCCTAGTATGTGTTTTGCCAACATAACAACACATCCAAACAAATACACAGTCACTCACACACGAGCCATCATCAAATCAAATTGACTTTACCTGCTGAATTTTTTGGTTTCATTGTGCCATAAAAACGCTGCTATCATCGTAATTTTTTTACTGCTAAACGTGCCATTTTCACTTATGAGTACTAATAATTTTAAACACCTTCTTGAATTATTTGTAACCTCCAAGAAAAGATAATTAAGTTAAAAGAGTAGCATCATATGTTACTTATTTTCCCCTTGTGAAAAGTACACAGAAAGGACCTTGCAAGCTGGCAACTAGAACATTGAATATATACAGCCACTATTCCTCCAATTAATATACATTTAGCCAAAAGGAAAAGTTTTTTGTTCTCTTTTTTCCCTCCTACTAAGCTCAGAATTCAATACTTTGAATATACTTACGTTATACCTACTACTTACGCAAGCAAAGAAAGCTCTATTTCAGTTTTGAGAATTGGAAAGAAAAATACATAAAAAACTGGCATTGTTTCTCTGTTTCTTCTTGCGCAAAATTCATTGGGATTGAACTACGTAGAGAATATAACATTATAAATATTTCAGCATCATTGAAGATTCTTTTCAAAGATATCATGTTTCTTTGCACGAATTTGACAAGGCTATTGTGAAATAGAATATTACATTACTCTTTTCTCCCTCAAGACGCAGACATCATTCCCCGTCAAATATCAAACAAATCTACGTACACACACACAGTATTAATGAATTTCTATTATGTTCTGAAATAACCCACAAGTAATCTACTTTTTACAAATACCCGGTAAAAGTTGTAATAAACTATTATTCCTGCTCATTGCAAATAAACTAAATTTCCGGTCGACCGATTATTTTGTAATCTTGGTGCCAATGTAAACGGATGCATATTTATGTATACCTAGAAAAAAAGTCTATTATATTAAAATCTCTATACATTTTTATTTGCATATATCAATACACCATACATACGTATTAATGTATACGGCTTTTTCTGCTTTTGCTTTTTCCTTCCGAAATTCTACATATGTAATAATACTAGGAGAAGTTTCTTGATTCACGCACAGTGCACTTTTCTCCGTCTCCGTCGTCGTTGAGAAATCTTCATCTACAAATAGCCTACTACATTTGTATACGGACACTAGACACAGAAAGAGCAAAAAAGCTGTTGTTGCTTCTAGTGCAAAACAAACAAACAGTACTGCGTCTGTGTATTTTCAACCTTGGTGTGATCTCAACAAAAATAATTTGAACTTTATACTACATGCAAAGAAAATAGTTTAAAAAAGAAGGAGGAAAAGCCCTAAGCAAATTTACGAATTTTCATGTACATTCAACATTTTACGACTTTCTAGTACTTTATCATATCAAATAAACATTTTACATTCCAAAATTCCGTCACGTTTTAGCAGTACTTCTATCTTGAAAATAAAAAAGCTATAGAGGAAAAATACCAAAAAAATAGTCTGAAGACAAAAATTAGTAAAGTGTAAAAAGATTTCTGGTTCTACTCCACTTTTTTTCGTGAGAACGATGTGTCATGTACTGCCAAGAGTGAAGGCGGTGGTGGTGATATTTTGGTGTGTGCTTTAGTTCATCGACATTTCTCTTACATTTCACCAAATAACGCCATTATTGCTTTGATTTTTACCTAGATCGAAGAAAGTTGGAAAAAACATGAAGAAATATTAATTAGACAAAAACATAGACTATTTTTGTTTTTAAAAAGACGCTGTACAGTGCAGTGACTTTATATCATGGGATGTTTCTGCAAACGAAATTTGTTACAACACACAAGTGGCAAATTTTACAAAAATAATAATAAGTATTATCGTGGTGCTGCTCATGTGTACCGCTCACTTTCACTCTCAAAAAGTGGGAAATCTTCGTCAACATCGGTTAACGTTTCTGTAACTGCTCAACTTGGAAAATCAAGTCATCCTTTTCAGCAACAAGGTTTTATGCTGCGAGGAGACGATCAATCCAGAAACCACTCTAGTGATTTCCATAAACTTAATGGTGCTACAGTCATTTCTTCTCTAACTGCTCATGAGGACGAGGATGATGAAAGTGAACATGTTCTTTCTAATTCATCATCATCATTAGCTTTCTCTAGACTACCAAAAGTTACTGTTTCTCGCAAGTCTCAAGTGTGCTGTTATAGCCTATACAACGCTGACGCTAAAAGCTGTCATATTCCTCGAAGAAGTACTCATGATAATTTCCATTATCGTCAACATAATTTGTAGTAGAGAATAACAACTTATTATTACAATTACAAGTTATAATTCTACTTGAACATTGACCGTTTAATTTTACTGTTTCCTATTTTTCTGGCTTTAACTGGAGTCAAGTGGTGTAAGATAATTTAAGAATGTGCAGCTGTGACATTACCAGTTCATAAGTAGGTATAACGAGTAAAAAACTATAATATATCATTATGTTATTACACATCCTCTCCAGCATCACTCACATGCACGAGAACTTAATTAGCGAGTTCTATTTTTAATCCACATTTTAACTCACCATAATATTTCATCAAGAGATGACCAAGTCAAGTCGTTTAGAAAGGGACACAATGTTATCCATTCATAACACACAGCATAATTTTTTCGCATAAATTGTGCACACATCCTTCAAAAAAAAATTAGTAAACGAGTCAAAGCTGCAGTGCATTTGTGTCACCAGCCAGTTGTCGTCTCATCCATACTTATCTACCTATCTTGTAGAACAGAGAGAGAGGGATAGAGTTTAATCATAATGATCATCATGCCAATGATACACATTAAAATTAAAAGTAGGAAAAGCCGCAATCGACATCATACCAACAACTGTTCATACACACTACACACATTTATAAAACATGATAATGATTTCGAATGTTTTTTATTTAAACTGTAAGAAATGATGAGGATTGATGATTTGAAACGCTTTTCACAAGTAGGCAGCTCATGATGAAGGCTTATTATCACATAATTATTTTAATTCAAGGAAATTTACTACAAGTGTTTCTGCTACTTCACGGACTGGCGAAAGGGTCAAATTTCATTAGGAAAAGCATATCTGACTGAACATTAGCAAACAGGATATTTAACTTTCAAACGATTTATTCCCTGTTATAAGTACAGTAAAGTGTTTATTTAGCCCATTTCATATCAAACCATTGCTTTTCATCTCATCATCATGATAAATAGCATTGACAAAAATAATGTTAACCTAAAAAAGAACATGGATTATGTAGACATATGTGCGTGTTCAACTGCTAAATCGACAAGTATCGCTCTTTTTTTCTTCGTTTGCATTGGCGGTGATGGTTGCGGCTAATTATCAGTAAACAACAGAAAATATGAGGAGAGTAACAGTTTTCATTGATTGGATCACGACATGCCATAATATTTAAGTATGTATATTTATATGCACCTATCTATTAATCTTGGTTAAAGGAATGGGAAAAATATTGCTATTTCAAAATAGGCTGTTTGCGAAGACAAACTCTTAAATCAGAGAGAGGAGTTTGTTAAAGATGAGCTATTAATTTATTTTAGAGCAGTAGTAAGCGAAGGATGAAGGAAGAAGTCAGTCTGCATTGAATGAGTGCTTATATACCGTGGCATATGTACCATAACGAGCTCTTAGAATGAATTTAGGTGTTTTTCTCTTGAGTGTCCATGTCCATACAAAATTATACGCAAGAAGGCGATGGCAGAAGTACTAAAGATAAGCATGCATTTAAAAAATGGTCTGGTGTGGCTAGCAGAACGACTAAAGATGTTATAGGCTACATGGCTTTTTGTCTATCTACACATACATGCGAGTTAATGTGTAATAACAACTTCGACGAATCATCATGAAATGTAAGAGATCTTTTCATGAATGTGTTCAGCTCATCAGGGTATCGCGACAAACACTTTACGAAACACGTTTTATGTATATTTTCTGTTCTCTCTCTTTCTTTTTCAGGAGCTTGCCACTTTGCAACACAGCAAATTTCCACTTGTGGCTTGTGAGTGACAGACAGACTGTTGTCGTTGCTGTTGTATAACTCTGTTATTATTGTAATTAGCAACAATGATCGTCATTGTTGTATAGTTGTGGTGGGTGGTGATATACTCTTTTTAAAATCGTCTGATAGACTTGTGTTCTCCCGATTAGACGTACGTCTAGTACCTTCTTGCAATCTTTTCCTGTTACTGGGACAGATGAGATAATATATGTCGTTGGTGCTTCATCAAGAATTCTTTCTCTGATAACCTACATTGATACATCTTTTGTTATGAAGTATTTGTGAAAAAAAGATTTAAACATTGACGATTCAATATTTGAGTCATAATTCTCTGACAAGTATACTATCTGAAGTTAGGGGATAACTGAAAATTTCGCAGAGGTCAAAGGTGAAAGCGTTTTGTATCGTGCGATAAAGTTACTGTTCCATTTACCACAATATATTTTTTGAAGAGAGGAACTGTACTGTGGTGAAACCATAAAGGCAAGTTTCTTTATAAATTTTAATCTGAGTATAATTATATGTTATTGTAGTGTTTGGGGCAATGCGTTAATGTAGAATTAAAGTTGTGTATCGCAATTTGTACGCTGTAATTGCTGTAAATAGTATTATGATAGTAGAATTTCTATCGTAATTATCTCGAACAAGCCACGTGGAAGCAATTTATTAAAGAATCGCTGCACAAACAGGAATTGCCGAATTGTGGATATTATCAAAGTAATCATGAAAGCATAAAGCGTCAGCTCATTTACTTCAGACTAAACAACAAAGGAAATCCCTAGAATACAATGTTTCAGTTGAGATAATATGTTTACATCAAAGATGTTCATTTTTACATTTATGGAACTGGTTTCACAATTCATTTGAATTTATATTCGCACTCTGTAAAACGAGAGTTACAACTTGTAAAATTTCTGGTTCTACGACCAAGCTATTGCTCTTCAAGCGTAACTTTTAATTTTCTAAGAATATCATCGATGTATCTTTCGCAATAGCTCATGGCTCATCTCATTAATAGGAAAAATGCTAGGAAGTGAATTTTTCAACGGAAAATTCCGTACTTTTCTTAATGTTGCAAAAAATTGCAAATGTTTGAATTATCATTTTTCAGAGTGATAATTGAACATGATGTCATTGTTTGCTTTTGGGAGTAACATAATAAGCTATATTGGAAATCGATTCTCGGCATGGTTTACGAAATAATGTTTTTTTCGGAACAACTTTGAGATTACTAGGTATGTTAAGTAATATCGCAATTACCATTTAAATGTTACTAGCATTTGATGGTAAATCCCGCAATTGCAAATCAAATCAATTTAGCATTCAAGATATTACATTTATCGTTATCATATGAAAATTATGCCTGCGGGCGTGCTTTTGTATGTTCATGCATGCAGTACTCATAATATTTATGGGTAATAAATTTGCAGCATATTAGACACTCGAAATAAAATGTTCACTGTATTTAAGACTACTCTCTGGCAATGCACAAAAAAGATAGCGATAATAAAAAGGCGAAAGTTTTATCACGAGTTAATAATAATGATGGGTTTGCTGTTAAAGGATTGATGTATCCTCATCCTTCTTCTCCGTCGTCATCATTATTGTTGCTTGACGGGTGGAAATGGGAAATCGCCGTAAAAAACCAAGGATAAAGAATAAAACAAACCATGCTGTATGTACGAACGAACGAGCTTCTTCTGCATGTAAAATATTTAAGCATAAAATCCATAATATGTCATGTCCATGTCCCAATCCCAATATTATTGTGTCTCTAAAACGTGCTAAAGAAAAGGTTACCAGGTAGTCAGTCTACAGGCTTAAGATAACACTATATTAAATATTATAAGTCAGATAGTCGACTTGCAAAATTAATTGCTATTTTTACTTCCAACTTTGCAATAATATTTGAGTTAAGTGTAAGATGAAGTAATGGAGTAAGAGAACTAATAAGGTTTCGTACCCAAAGTGGCTATTATTTTTCATCCATGAAAAAAGTCACAGGTGGCCGGTTTACTTGAAGATTTCACTAAGAGAAAATCGTAAAATGTAAAAAAAACTGCAACGCCTCCACTTCATGTAAATATTCATATAATTTTAATTGCACTTATAAATTTACTTTATTGCTGTTGTACCTGTAACCGTTTAGCACTAAAGAAGCGAAAGCATTTGCATGCATAATTACTTTGGCTGTCGTTTTGTCAGGTATATGGTGTGAATATGCATGAACATTATGAAAACATTCTATTTTTAAATGTGATTGTGGGAGTAGTAATATTGACAGTTCCATCCTTGAAGTAGATTTAAGCATGAAATTATGAATCATTTATTGCATATTACATACATGTAAAGGAGCTTTTTAAATATTTGGTAGTAAAAATCACATAATAATTACTGGGAAATTAATTTTAGATGAATATGGAAGTTAATTATGTGCTAATATTTATTTTAGACCGTGGGCCATGCAGCGGGCACCAGTTGACGAAGAAGCACCCAAGGACCCCGGGGCATTGAATGTCCATCAAAACTTCTCGGAACAAGATTTTGAAGGTAAATTTAGTTGACATTAGTACGATGATATGGGAAAATTTTAAAGCTATGCCATGCGTTGTGTGCATATAGGTAGTAATCATGTTGGTATTCAACAATTCAAAGACTAGAGTGCTCGTTGAAATATAGATGAATTAAAATAGTCTTTCCCCATTAAGTACTCTGAGAGTACTTATTTAAATATTTAGCACTCGCGATTACGATAGAATTTCTTTTAAGGTAAAACTATACTATTGCTGGAATTCCATAAAAATTGTTAGCCAAAGTCAAGTTCACAACTTGGCATATCACATAACGGAACGAATGTATCCTCCCACATATTCCTTCTGAACTAACACAGGATAACTGCTATTTAAGTTAAAGTCAAGTTCATTTTTTACTCATATCTCAATATTTCACATATACATGAATTTAATGAAACCTTTTCTATGCAATTACAAGTAATGAGTGGAAGCTTTCATCATGTCACATTTCATTTTTAACATATAGACAGCTAGTAGTAAGTCAAGTCTTATTCAAAAAACGTTCAGATCCATTTTTAGTATAATCACTGTTATCAAAACGTATGGCAGAATTTTATATTGGGACTAGGACCATCTTGCCAGTCATCATGACACGAAATCATTTTTTTCTCGTGAAAATTTTGTCGCTTTTCATGTTATAAAAGTTACAGCGACAATCATCCTAGGAGAAGTTTCTTTAATTCTAGTTCTAGGTATTAAGACAAGCTTATAGTAAATAGTTCTTAAAACGGAGACAAACATTTTCGTGCGCACACAAATGACCAATCGGATGAGAAAAGTTCATATTTTCTATTTGTAGGTAAAAGTCTTTTAACTTAATAGTAGTGGTGGGCGGGTGCAGTGCAGCTCAGCTCACCCACGCTGCTAGTAACTTTAGTTAAATATTTGATAAACTCATGAACATAGCTTAGACTATTACATAGCATCTTATTGATTATAACATGTCATGATGAGTTACATAAAGTGTAGGAAGTTGTTGGGGGTTGGGGGAGTACATACGTAAGTAGTCTTTGGAAGCTAGAATGAATGAATTATTTTTTGCACTTGAGGAGAGATAGGTGTCATGAAGCTGTGATCGTCTCGTTTTGACTTAAAACTATTAAGTTTATTTATACATATAATATGCATGTATTCCGCAGTTCTGAATTTAAAAACGGAAAACGTTGTTTGTATTTTTTTATGTAATTGGCTGCTTGCCAGGAGTTTGTCGAATTAAAAAAGGGTTAAAATTTTGAGCACATGAACAATATGCACATTGTGCGTCATGATGACTAATATTTTGATTTTGTTGTTTTGATTTCGAAATGTCCCATAGCACTAACATTTTGATTCACATGCCAGAGTGGTAAAAGCTTTGCCATTATATTTCATGGGCATCGTATTTCTAGGTGTAGAAATGATTTTTTCTAGGTTTGCAGTACATCAAGAACTCGTGCAATTAAAAAATTGAGCCAAGACAGGGAAAAATATCTATGTTTAAGTAAGAAACAATTTAAAATGTGCCAATTTATTTAATTACGCGACACATTTTAGTATCTATTAAGCTAAAGGTTAACTTTGTTATCTTAAGAGTTTCTTAAGGTTTGTAATAGATGCTGACGAAAAGCTTAAAATGATTTTTATCATCTTAACTTGTGTAATGATTTTATGTTTTAAACTATTGAAAAATCATTTTGGTATTTAGACAACACCTACCTATTATGAATAGGCATTAATATGTTTTGAATTCACGGCAAATAACATATTAAGATAATTTTAATGGTACCAGTTTGAGAGCAACATGTCACGTTAGATAAGTGGTCAATAAAGGTGAAAGGGGTAAGCACAGAAGTGTAATGCTTTCTGAATAAAAGGCGCCTGTAGAACAGTTTGGTCAAGAATATTACGCAGCTAAACCTGAGCCGGTTTTCTGTCTAAGAAACAGCTGCGACTGTACCCTTTGGTCTTTTCTTTATCTCAAAATCGGAATCGATTAAAACTAAAAAATAAAATCGACAGCATCGATAATTTATCTAGGTAACTGGATAAAACAGCAGAAATTTAATATACATAAAAACTTTCATATACCTAGTTTCTTTTTTCCATACATGGCATAACACCTCTCCTTCTAGAACAAGGTGTGCTTCTGCATTCGTTTTAGAAAGCACGTTCCTCAGAACGTGATTCTGTGTAACTTTCCCATTTACGGATGTGACATCTCTTTTAATAGATTATCCAATTTCTTTCAATTCTATGAACTGGCAAGAGCAAATATAGATAGTTTTGTAACAATTGTAGTTTCGTAGTAGGCGTTATAGCGCTGTACAACACTCTTTGGTAAATAGACACAAAAAAGGTATCCCTTTAGTCGTTTAGACGGATTTTGCTTGTTTGCACATGTTGTGTTTTTAACGAACTATACAGTATTCATGCACAACACTTCATCAGCATTATCCATCCGTGAGACTCGACATGTACTCCATTTTTCTTCTGTCGCGAGAAGGAGATAACATGTGAATTGCATTTACATTACGTGACACGATCCCATCAACATTTCGTAATTTGGAAATGACCTTTCGGCAAAACGATACACTTTATGTCTGGTTGACCGCTGCTCTTTTTTCAGCCAGAATTAAGCGAATGTTGGGTGTAATTTAATGGCATAAATTGTACATATATTTGTACAATATGTATGGATTCATGGTATTCGCCAAGAATGTAGATGATAATAACCTATATGCTTACTACATCCCATCAATCTGTGGTATATACAATGGAGCTTAATGGCGTGTTGGGGGAAAATAGTCCATAAGGTGCAATACATACCAATATCTACATACTATGTATTTTTTTACGATTCTGCTTTTTTTCTTCAGGACATCGTGCCCATACGGTTTTTGTTGGAGTCCATGTTCCTGGACAAGGACCCACTTCTGCGGGCGGTCATCGGAAACGTTCTCATCACCGGAGACATCGCCACCATAAAAATGGCTCCAAGGATGATAAGGACGATGACAGACCACGTAAGTATAAAAAATATAAAACCCTAATTGACAACCAGAATGATTTCCAAACATTAACAAATCAATTTATACCAACAACTCTATAAATACACATGCCAATGTGTAAAATGTAACATGTTTGGTGTGGTTAATAATTATTTTCGCAAGCTATTGAATTTGTAGACTACTGGTATAGTGTATAGTACAGAAAAAATTAAAACTACCTAAAAACTATTTCACATTTAATCAAACAAACCATTTTTCTCCGTATATTTCACAACACAAAATTTCGGGGAAAGTCGCTATATTTGCTTGGATAGAAATTGGGATGCTATATATGTAAGCTCTGTTTTGTTTAAGCGAACAGCGAAATACGAAGATTTTTTGATGACGTCGATTCTCAAATAGGCTTGTTGGTGGGAATGAACTTACGTACTCTGTTTCTACCATTTACATCAGCAGCAGAGCAGCCGCTCACTTTATAGCTTTCTGCATCAGCAGTAGAAAGGACAGAGTGAGTAGCTGTGTTCGCTTACGAGTTTAGTTACATGAGAAATCGATAGAGTTATAAAAGGTTGTGCAAGGGCAAGAGAAAGTTAAGGGTAGATGAAGTACGCTGTGTGTAGCGATCTGTGAAGAAAAGGATTCATATTTGAACACACGTAGCCCTTTAGCATTGGATGAAAGTAAAACGACTGAACTGAACATATTATGTATGTACAACATAAGCAATTAGATATTTTACACAGGAACAAGAAAAACATGAACACAAAGAACATGTGTATCTTTTTACGTGTGTATTTAAAGGCTATCGGCTTCAAAGAATTTGTAAATGTTACGCTTCCAATTTGCTAAGTGGATCGCAACAAATTAATTTCGAGTTTCCATTCGGAGAATTAGAAAGAGTAACTTTTCAGGGTATTAAATAAAAGAGAAAATACCCTGAAATCTGCAATTGAATCATGAAAACTTGTTCATGCATGAATATAATATATGTTTTTGGGAAAGAGAAGTATGAAAGATGAATGTAATTTTATGCGACTTATTAAATTACAAAGTGTTTTCTTGTTTGTTTGTGGCATGAATAGAAAAGAAATGAAAGTGAATGGCTTCTTTCATAAAAGAAAATGTTTGCTGCTGCTATCCATCAAGCTTCTTCGAAACCATAAATTAGGTCCTATTTGTGGAATGAAAAACAATGTGGAACGTTGTTAGTAAAACTGGATAAATTTGGATTTTAAAATATTATGTCAGATATGTTCCATAAATTTTAAACTTTAAAAATAGATTATAACGGGTGAAAGAGTACAAGAGAATTTAAAAACTTGGGAATCCAGAATTTTTAAATTGCATTAGCAGTTAGTCATTTTGGCACATAGTTCAGTGGCAAAATAATCATTTTCTTAATCACGTTACAGGATGTCTTTAATTCATACAGTATTTGATATATGTATCATGAGTCATGATTGCAATATTGGCATTAAGACAAATTTAAATGTTGAAGTTTTTTCATCTTCACGTGTATAAAAGCAGGTGTGAATATTTTATATGCCCTCTACTTATCAGTACAAAGTTGTTGCCAATCAGTTAATCAAGGTTTCACAAACATTTGTAGAATCAAAATGAATTTTCGTGTACAAAATTAAATTCACATCTTATAATTAACAGACTCTACAGATATTTATATAAGCCAAAAATCATACTTTCTAGCATGCTGGGATCACTTTAATTATATGCAAATCCTACAAGACATGATACTTATGCCGAGACAGCATGAGATGCGACATAAGTGAAACTACTTGTGTTTTCCAACTCTAAATTAAAATGACATTAAACCACTATTCAGACCAGACAATGTTAGTATGCCTTTGTATATGATGCATCGTGAACTTTAATATTTTTAAGCAAAACTTATAACTGCGTACCATGAAAATAGGTTGACACATTTATTGAACGTGAACGTAGTTATATAAATATTAGAGTCTTGGCATAGTAGCTACGTATTTACGATAAATGTTATATTATCGAAATCGTGTGGATTGCAGTGCAGCGTAGTATATATTCTCTCTATATATCTATTTTTATATATCTGCGTAGTCGTGTTGTGTCTGCTGCTCCTATATATACTTTGTAATGTGGTACATTTATACTTACGTGTGACTTTTCTTTAAAAAACGAACTATCTATTGTTATTTTGGTTTGTATACTTTAATTGACTTGCAAGCACTCCCCGATCATCCAATCTTAACGGTATCGGAAGGCCCACCGAGACCTCGTGGTCGTTTACTGTCTATTTCTCAAGAAGATGGACAAGCATATAGTAAGCCCCTTTCTTGGAGTTTCGTATTAAACTCTGAAAACTCGTCGTGTAATGATAAATGTTTAATGTAGAAAGTCGGAAATAAATGTCACAAAATTATATAAAAAATAGTTTTGCTGCCACATAATTTTTGCATGTAGTGTACTGTACTGCCCAATCAGTGATCTCATCTGATCACGTAATACTGCAGTTGTAGTAAAAATACATCACGTCATTTTCAGTTTTCCCCTGTACATGTAAATGTATGTTATGTTTATGTTGTGCACAATTTTTTAAATAATTTATATGCGATATCATTTTGTTCTTTCTTTCACCGCTACACTATTGTTTTTTGAAACCACACGTGTCACGTAGAAAGTATATCACTATATGTATGTGCCCACTCACTTTCACCGTTGCGACTAAATTTTACAACATGGTCACCTTTCTTGAGAGAGTGAAAACTCACATTACTACGAAAACTAATATGGGAGTGATCCTATATGCTAAATTAAAACAAATGGTGAGAAAACTCTGTGGCACTTTCTCCATTTTCATCCCTATCCGGTTTCACCTCTGGTTTCATTTCATCCGCGTTATATTTTTATTTCATACAAAATTTATGTTGCATTTTAAATAAACTTCCTCGTTTATTCGATGGTAAAACTTTCATGATTTTCTGTTCGTGTTATTTTGTGTGAATAACACAGTCTAATATTTCGATTTGATTTATTTATGCTAATTGTGTATATATGATGTATGAGCTTCCCCCCATCTTCCCTGTGGACTTATGATAACGTGAACGACAATTCGCGACCGTAATTTTGTAAAGAACACAAAACATCTCTTTGAATTGCATGGCTTTGTGACAAGTAATTTAGGCATCTGTAGATGACATAGTCAACTGTATTGTTGGCTTATACGCAATAACGTAATAAATCGTATTGTAAAATTGATGTATCGTAGTTCTAGTGAAAACCTATGAACTCATTCACCACACATCCCTCTACTCCCACAATATCCAGTATTTAGACTAGACTGCTTACATTATGTACATCCTTGATTAATAATTTGGTACAATTTAATAATCTGCTGGTCTAGAGCAAAAAAATAGGTTATAGAAATACCTATTAACTTCATATAAAATACAAATACGCTACATAATTTAAAAAATACAAAAAGCTGTTAACATCTCCCCCTGAGCGGAATGACAGTAAATAACCAAACTAGTGTAAAACAATGTTGCTGTTTTTCTCATAGTGAATCTTTTAAATTATATATAATACAGTGCTGTAAACATGTAATGAATAAAATAACTTTTGATAAACTGGCTGCATGTGAGCGAGTCAGTTATTTTATTCTATTTTTTGAAAAAATAATGTAACAGTTTTGTAAAATATATATTTTTTGTGTAGTGTGGCAATTTTTTATTCTCGATGTTGTCAATTAAAATGTGACTGTATTCGAATGATGAAACATAATTTAAGCTCTATTGTATTCTAGTTACTCCTCCTGCACAGCGGGTCCAGTTTATTTTGGGGGAGGAAGCAGATGATGATGCCCATGAGTCTCATCCACTTTTCTCCGAAATGGAGGAACTTGTCCAGGATGGAGGTGAAATGGAATGGAAAGAGACTGCCAGGTATGTAATATTTTAATATCCTGTGCTGTGACTCTCTCGGACTACCTGTTGTACAGTACTAGTGCATATGCATGATACGATACTCTAGGGGAAAAGTAATCTTCCTTCTGAGATATCGGTCTAGTCGCCAAATGGCTTATGCAAATACTTTACGTAAATGTAAAAGTAGAAAGGAGATTAGTGGAAAGAGATATATGATGTTGTATAGAAAACATCCTAAATGGTTTCCTTTTCCACAAACAATGTTTACAGGTGGATAAAATTTGAAGAAGATGTGGAAGAAGGAGGAAATCGTTGGTCTAAACCGCACGTAGCCACCCTTTCCCTTCACTCCTTATTTGAACTCCGTAGTTTATTGCTCAACAATATCGTCATGTTGGACATGGAGGCTTCCTCTTTAGATCAAATTGCTGATCTGATACTGGACAATATGATAAGCGCAGGTCATTTGGATCCCACCATCAGAGAAAAAGTTCGCGAAGCGCTGCTTCGTCGACATCGTCATCTTCATGAAAAACATCAAAAAAGCCATCACAACAACTCATCCAGCAACATGTCCAGGCTTCCCATCATTCGTTCTTTGGCGGAAATTGGGAAGAGTCATTCCGCGAGTAAAAGTAAGTTCTATCATTTTCCTCTTATCATGATCATAACCATTCAAACAAAATAACCAAAAAATAACCCTTCTTGGTATTAAATATATCACAGCTTTCACTATATCTGTGTAATAGATATACGTATATCTCTATCAGTTTTTTAAACGTATTTCGGATTGACACGATTCAGCTAAATTTAAATTCTGCATTTCTACACTATTTTTATTTATCTATTATAATATGTACTTCTTGTTCAGGATTTTAACTTTTAGTAACAATTTTATTGTCCTCTTTCCATTATGTTCTGAAAAAACCTTTACAGTTAAATAGTATTGTATAGCCTTTCTCTATGCTCACACAACTTTTCCTGGTAGAACTTTCACTTTTTACCTCTTAAACACTCAACGTTACAACTCTGGCACACTTTACCTTTATAATTTATGTAACCTTGATCTTTCACTATATATTTTTTAATTTCATTTGTTTAAAATAATTACCACCTTCCCATCATCAATTTGTTAATCTAGCATCTTTTAAGCTGGACGCTACATCACAAAAAGGATTTACTTTTTCTTTAAATGCAACTCTTCTGGTATGTGTTGTGTTCGTTGTGGTGGCGGTATGATATTGACTATTGGTATACAGTATATATATCACTGATAAAAAATGTATGATGATAGAATTTTCCATACACTGTATACTCACTTCAAATTCAAGGTTTAGTAGATTATCATAATAATCATAATACCTAATTGTACGAGTACTTCTTTGGCGAACAAAGTCATCAAGATGACGTCACTGCATTCGATATTTACTTGCCTCTCTTCTGGTTGCCGTGATCAAAGATAATGGAATGTGATTGGTAGGTTTCGTGGAAAAGGATAAAGAAAAGAAATGCAATAGTAAGACCGGAAGTCCTTCTGGTGCAAGTCCTAATTCAAGCAATGCTGATGTGAAAGGACAGTTTCTTAGCGTTCCAGGTATTTAACTTGAAATGCTTTATAAAATGTCAAAAAACAAAAAAAAATTCTCTATGTAGTATCGTTTCAGTCATTAAGTCTATATTTCTATCTCTCTTGCTCTATATATTTTTGTACAGTTCGTCTGTAAACTAGATGATTTATTTTCTGAATATATGGAATCCCCATATTTCATATTTTCTGTACTTTAATTTCCAGTCAAATTTATTTAAAACTGAGTTTTTTCTTTTTACAAATTTCCTGTAAACTTTACTGTATATCTTTTTCAATATTTCAATATAAATAACTCTACAAGCTTTTCTCTGATCTTTATATCTCTCGTAAATATATACGCAATACCTACAAACAAATATTCATCTTTATATAATCTTTGAAAACTAATGCATTTCAATGTAATATACTCATGTTATCAAATATATAGCGGCTAGAAACAAGCTGAATGTATATTATTTGTAGAAAAGGATGAGATAACTTTCGACTAATCACAGTAAAAATCAATTAGGGTCCCTATTGGTCAACCGGGTCAACTTATTGTGTAGGCTTGTTTTAATAAAAGTTCGTCGGAATGTTGTAAGTTGTAACGGAAGCTTAATTGTACGTAGATTCTTCATAGACCACTTACTCGGTAGAGAAATAGTATATCTGTGCAGTTATGTTTAGTGTAGTTTGCCACATAATTTGAAGTAGTGAGTAGGATTCATTGAGTACAAGAATACTGCGTAGTAATTGCAAAGAAATGTAATTATTGTGCTATTAATTTTAACTATTGCTTATTACAGAACAAAAAATTACAGGTAAAATGCCAAGTCAAGTAGACAAAGAATGCTTTTACTGCAATAAAGCTGTATGCGTGTAAATGCCAAAAATGTAGAAAAATTGGACATGGAAAATCAACCATCATCGATTCAGCCAGAAATGCTACCGGAACAATTAGAGAAAGTTGAAACTGAAACTAAGCATATATCCGCAAGTCATTAGGTTAAGATGTACATACATACATGCCTACATACTTACTTACAAGGACAAATCAATACACAAAAAAGTTGAATGTTAGAATTTCTAACTTTAAGACTAAAAAACCAGCTCACATCGAATAAACAAACAAATTAGACATACGGTTCACATGCTCATCTATCTTTAATTATTAAGAAAAACTTGTTTTTGTGTAGGTGGATTTAAGTCGAAAAGCAACGAAAAAGAAGACGTATATACTTCTATTGAAAATGTAAATAAAACAGAGTTACGTACGAGGAAGAAATACAAATAAATCGATGTCCCATATCCAAGCTTTTTGTTTTTACAAGCAAAAGAGATCGTATAGAAATTTCGAACTATTATAACTATTATGTATATGCGTAAATAAACTATTCATACTGAAAACTTCGAGACCATTAGTTGCTCTATCAGTATTGCTAATTAAGGTTGGTCTACTGGGCGTATTATGTAAAATCGGCTTCCATCCTCCTTCCTTTCAAAACCTCATAAATGAATTTCCTACTTCGGAGCGGAATAAAAGCCAAGTCGGCTAATCTACTAAATTTTCCATTTGTCTGGTTCATTTCGAAAGTAAATCGGTGACACAAAATAAACTGTGTTATAGTGTTGTATTTATTTGACAAGATTACATGATGTAGGTAGAAGGCTTTTATTACATGAACATTGCGTAACCTAATCCCGAAAAATTGTATAATATTTTGACCTGAGTTACGCAATACGTATAACTTAATTAGTCTGATAAACATCAAACATATTTTAATATCAAATTGCAAACCTCTCCTTCTGACCCGTACGAATACCAAACGCATGACCTTTTTGAGCCCTGATTCCTGAAATGGATATTTTGTACATACAATAAATAAACGTATAGATTTTAATACAAAATAATAATTTAAGCATGTAAAACAAGCAAATTTTACTGAGACTACAAATTTTTTACTATTAGTTGAGGACACAGGCATAGCTCCAGTTATTGGCGGTGATACTACGTTAGATTCCGCATCATTTGTGGACAGTTTATCTACTTCTCTTCCTAAAACTCTGGGCCGCTTTCTTTCTATTCCTGGTAAACATTTTTCGATGCTTTTGTGTTGCCACTCTTGATATTATAACAGACGTGTGTTTTCTATTTCTCTTTTTCTCAACAATACCTTGCCTTACTACTTACTACCACGATATAATATACATATAACCAAGGTATGTTGTTAAAATATCTAAATACCAGAAAAAATACTAACCACAAAATATCGTTTTGTTCGTTTTTACTCTTTCCATTGCATTAAAAGCCATGAAACGTTGTTGTATGTACGTCATAACAAAAAACTATTCCTTTTTTTCCTACTTTCACTCTGGAAAATCACATCATCTACACATGTTTGCTCCCAGTGTGAACGAACTTTCTCTTTTTGGATAATAGTCTTGTTTTCCTTTACCCACGTCGTCCTCATCCCGAGAAATTCGTTTTTTGAGGTAAAGTCAATAAATGCTGGAAGCATTTACACTTTCTCGTGTGGAGCTTTCAACGCGCTGGTTTTCTGTCTTGATAAATAAAAAATACGAAGAAATGGGACAAATGACACGATTTTAGTGATAATGTTGCTTGTAAAATCGATTCATTGTAGTCATTCACCAGAGCAGAGTGTATTTTATACTTTATATGAAAAGTTTATATGCCTTCCAGTTGTATGATCATGATCATTATCTTCACGTAACACTTTAAAAATATTGGCTGAAGTATTTTTGAAACAGTGACTTGATTTCAGGAAGAAAATGCTAACATGTTTAACTTATGAATATGATTCCATTTATTTCCATGATCCAATGCACTAAATGCAATTATCTAGTAGTAATTTATGTAGCATTTTTATGCTTGTAAAAGTGAAATTTAAACAAAAAACTTTTCAAAACGCAGTAACGCCTTTGTTTAAGCTTGAGTTGAGTTGTCTAATGGAGTATTAGTATTTAGTATGCCTAATAATTAAATGTTCGTGTTATCAAATAACAACTTGCCAATTTTGTATCTCATGCACCAAAAATGTATTTAATGCTTTCACTTGACCGTTGACTGCTAACCAGGAAAACTAATCTCAACTTCTTGATGAGTTTTCTGTCAGTTTGCATTTTGATTTACCTTCTTACACCTGGCCAAATTTCAGTGAACTGAATTAACTAAATTGATTGAAATTTTGTTGTAGAATTTCTGTGTAGCCTTCTTGTTTATGAATTATATTGTGTATATGTGTAAATTTGTACTAAATTTGGAATTGGAACACTGTAATTATAAAAAATATGCTGATACAATGAATAGACTGAACTAAAAGTCGATTTCAATGTAATTCTACAGGTGGTAGCAATGTTCCAACTGTGGAGCCCTCATCTGGAGCCAACATCGAAAGAAGTCCCAGTGGAGGTTCTTTGGGTAGAAATCAAAGTGGTGGAAATCTGGAAAATGGGGATGGTCATCATAACAAGGTTGAAAAGAGTAGTTGGAGATTATTAATTTAAATGGTAGCTTTCATGCATGCTTCATGCGAACAAAAATAGTTAAAATATTTACAATTTATTTATTTTTTTAAATTTCATTTTTGGGAATACAGGGAAACACGCATTTCATGCGAAAGATTCCTCCTGGAGCGGAAGCTTCGAATATTCTTGTTGGAGAGGTAGACTTTCTGGAGAAACCTCTTTCAGCCTTTGTTCGCCTTTCTCAGTCGGTACACTTGGGAGATTTGACTGAAGTACCCGTTCCAACACGCTTTTTGTTTGTTTTGCTCGGGCCTATGGTACATGAAATATTTGTTTAGAAATAAATGCAAATAGTTTACTTTTAAACTGAGAAGGAAAAGTTTATGGGAAATTGCGGAGAAAACTGACAGATGCTTAAATGATTCCTGAATTTAGGGTGGCATAAGTCGTTATCACGAAGTTGGCCGTGCCATGGCCACTTTAATGTCAGATGAAGTTTTCCATGATGTGGCGTACAAAGCGAAGAATCGAGGTCATCTCTTGGCTGGAGTTGATGAGTTTCTGGATGCTGTTACCGTTTTACCTCCAGGAGAATGGGATCCAAGCATACGAATCGAACCTCCTGCTGCTATTCCATCACAAGTGGGTTAAAAGCTTTTCAAAAGATCCAGTCAATCAATAAAATTATATTTTCTTTATTAACATGTCAATCTGTTTATGTGTAGGATCCGAGAAAGCGAGCAGGTGGTGATGCCCCTAAAGATGAAATTGGGGAAGAGGAAGAAGAAGAGAAATTACGAGAGGAATCCGGCCTGACAAGAACTGGAAGATTATTTGGAGGTTTAATTAACGACATAAAGAGAAAGGCACCATGGTCCGTGATTTATCTAAATTCATTAAAATTCTGAATAGCATTTGTGCTTGAATTGCGGTTGGTTTTCATAAGATGATTTGTACTTGATTATTAGGTATCTATCGGATTTTAAAGATGCATTTTCTTCACAGTGTTTAGCCAGTTGGTTGTTCTTGTACTTTGCATGCTTGACACCAATCATTACGTTTGGTGGCCTGCTGGGAAAGGCAACGCATAACAATATGGCAGCTATAGAATCACTTGTGTCAGGTTTTGTCTGTGGACTTGGTTATGGCTTCTTTTCTGGGCAGCCGTTGACTATTCTCGGGTCGACAGGACCTGTATTAGTTTTTGAAACAATTCTGGTGCAGTTCTGCGAGTGAGTCAATCAATTAATATTAGTTCTTTATCCTTCCTTTTCCCGTCTCCTCATCATATTAGTATATCGTAATGTCTTCATGTGCTTTGATTTTTAGGGGACATGACTTAAACTACTTGGAATTCAGACTGTGGATAGGCCTATGGGTGGGTGTCATATTGATCATCCTTGTGGCACTGGATGCCAGTGCTTTTGTCTGCTACATTACTCGTTTCACGGAAGAAAATTTCGCTACTCTAATTGCACTGATTTTCATGGTAGAGGTACGTAATGAAATAATTATGGTTGCGCCATATTGACTGGCAGTTCCATTATGAAACTGTAATATATATGATATATTGTTCATTCAATATAATACGTTTTGTTTTAAATATTCCTGAAGGCTGTAAAGAACGTTGGCGAAATCGGTAAAAAGTTTCCCGTTAACAAGCACGCTGACAACACACTCGGATACTCTTGTGAGTGTAGGCCAAATGAAAGTTATCCCGAAATCGTGAATTTATCATGGCCAGAAGTAAAATTCAGCGAGTGTACAAAAGCTGTAAGTTTATTATTGATCTTGAGTAAAGTATAAAAATTTCATGATTTACTGATACTCTAATTTGCAATCTTTATTATAATTCGCAGCCATACTATGGAGAACTGGTGGGAGGCGGCTGCAAATATTTCCCCGACGTTTTTCTGATGTCATGCTTGTTATTCTTGGGAACTTTCATAGTTTCTATCATGCTCAAGGATTTCAAAGTCTCTGCATTTTTCCCGACAAAGGTGGGTTTTTAAAGCTAAACTTTCGAATTTTTACTGATATATTCGGGAAATAATCATTACATTCATTTTTTATTAGGTACGCTGCATAATAAGCGACTTTGCAGTTGTGATCGCCATCATAAGTATGTCTGCTGCTGATATGATTATGGGACTGAATACCCCAAAACTCCAAGTACCTGAGAAATTCGAACCAACTCTACCAGATCGTGGATGGATGATCAATCCCTTCGGAGGAAACCCTGTGTGGACACTCTTTGTAGCCCCACTGCCAGCTCTGCTAGCTTGTATATTGATATTTATGGATCAACAGATTACGGCAGTCATCATCAATCGTAAAGAACACAAGCTGAAGGTTGGTCATTTTGAACTGTATTTCTTTTTCTTTTTATAAGAACAATGCAGCATTTAAAGATATGGTAGCATTAAACCTTTATTTATTGGATAAATTTACAGAAAGGATGCGGTTACCATTTAGATTTGTTTGTACTCGCCATCCTGATCATGTTATGTTCAATGATGGGCATTCCATGGTTTGTTGCCGCAACAGTGTTGTCGATGAATCATGTAAATTCATTGAAAATGGAATCCGAGTCCGCAGCTCCCGGTGAGAAGCCTCAGTTTCTGGGAGTTCGGGAACAGCGTATGACGCACATAGGGATTTTCGTCATGATAGGGCTATCAGTTTTAATTACTCCTCTGCTGAAACATATCCCGATGCCCGTACTTTATGGTGTCTTCCTTTACATGGGTTTCGCTTCGTTGAAGGGAATGCAGTTCTTTGACAGAATTTTAATTATGTTTATGCCTTCTAAATATCAACCCGATTACATGTTTTTGAGACAGGTAACAAATACACTCATTTTAAATTGAGATATTGAATTTAAGTATATCAGCTTAATTTAGAAGTGCTCACATTTACATATTTATTTTATACAGGTCCCACTGATCAAAGTACACATCTTTACGTTAATTCAACTGGCCTGTTTAATTATGCTTTGGTTAATTAAATCCTTCAAATCTACCTCAATTCTGTTTCCTCTTATGGTAAGTAAAATATTTCAAGGATTAAGTAAAATATTATTATTTTTGCTAATTATTTAATTTTTTGTCAATTTCAGTTGGTGGTTATGATTGTTGTGAGAAAACTGCTAGACTTCTTTTTCACCCAACGGGAGTTGAAAATCTTAGACGATGTCATGCCCGAAAGTACCAAGAGAAAGCAAGAGGAAGAAGCACAAAAGAAAGCTGAGATGGAACATCATGATGTGAGTTGATACATTTGCTGTGTTAAGCAGTAGAGTAGATTTTATCATTTTCAAAATACTCGTTGATATTGTTCACTAAACATATTTGAGCTGACGCTATCAGCAGCAAAGCTATCACCATATACCACCACCTGTTCTGTAAACGACACAATATCAAATTTTCACTTTCTTGTTTTTCTGTCTTGTTTGTTTATTGAATTAGTTTTTTAGCGTAAAAGCAGTCATCACTTTTTTGAAAAATGAGCTCCGTTTTTACTGTAGATTTTAATGTACAGCTTTTGTAGTAAAAAATATTTCATATGAAACTGAAAAAAGTTGTAAATTATTTTAGACAAAGCCATTTTACTTTCCTCGGTTTTCGATTTTACCTGATTTGAATTTTATGACAGAATATTTTAAGGTTCTCAATTTTTTTCGCATATTTTCTGTACAAAAATAACAGGCTTCCTTTTCTAAAAAAATATTTTAAGCTTTTATCATCAAGATTTGAAATTTTAAAAAACTGTTCTAATTATTTTACCGTTTTTTGTCAATGCAATGCATGGGCACGATAATAGAATTTAAGTGTTATCTATGTTATTATGATCTTGAGGAAAGAATAAAGTGTAGCGTAATTTTAAAAGATTTGAAGCATTTTTCGTAATGTTTTAATGTTCCAAAATAACGCGGTGAATTGTACCGATTTGGTATTTTGGCAAAAGTTGCTAATTATAGCCAAACCACTTTTTACGTAAAAGCCTGTGCTAATGATTTCACGATTTGTCACATCTTTCTATGTATGTTCGTTCCTGGATTGGGCCCTCCTTAAAAGAAGAGAGATGGTGACGAGGTGTGTGTATTCACCGTTATCATAAATTTACCGTATTTAATTTTAGTTTTTCAAGCTGTGCTTAAGTTTTCTATTTTCTATTTAACAACTAATTTAAATGTTATGAGATATCTTTCCCCATCTTTCATTCATGGGCTACAATATATTTGCTTTAATAGCTTAATCCGATAAAGCTGTATTAACAAAGTTTAAAATTCTAGAGCTTTTTCTGTCGTTTACTTCATTCTTCTGCTTTCTCTGCAATAATGTTTGTAGCCAGAACCTCATGAGGTTTTAGCATCAGTAGATCTAATGTCATATATGTTTGATTATGAAAAATGTGCAGAAGTTAGCAATCGGGGAATCGGGCAACCTGGCTATACCACTGGCAAACGGGAATGTTATGAAAATACCGCTTAGCTCTGTCAATATAACTGAAGAAGTCAACAAAACTGGGATGTGGAAAACGGTGAACAATGAAAATGCCAAAGAAGCACCGTCTAACAAGGAAAAAGACAAGAAGGAGAAAAGGTAACCCATTTAACATTTTTTCCGCGTATCATTCTATTTTAAAGCTGTAAATTTTAGCTCGAAAAGTACTCGATTTACACAGTACTCCTCAGTAAGCCTTGCAATTACTCTACTATTCTCCCTCACTATATCGGTATATTTTTTGACTAACCTGGTTTCGAGTTTCAAAATCTAACCTACAATTTTATCTAAGGAATAGAGAATTGTTTTTTAATTTACTAGTTATATTGCATGAAATATAACAACTTAACCTTGTGCATGTTGCTTTCTCAAAAAAACCAAGTTGATTGCATGTCAAACTTGAAGCAGATAATTATTGTTAAACCATCGGAATGGCTTTTCCGTAGTTTGGAAATATTTTTTAAATTAACCAGTTGAGAATTTTTACAAGAGTTCAAAATTTTAATTATTCGTTTTTATTTACAATCAGCTCACAATCTAGTGTTCCTTCTGTCACGGTGTCAGACTATTCTGGGAAAGCAACTGCTGATTCAAGGCTGTGACGTTGGCTGAAAGTAGCTCTCTTACACGCTGAATAACAGCAAAAAATTCCGTAGTTTAGAATATACACATAGTTTATTCACTAACTGTTTGTGAATTTTGATTAATTAGTTGTTAGATAAAAAATGGGTTCATTTAATTATATTAGTTCGGTTTGGTTTGGTTCAATTTGTATGTACACCGATAACACGTAAAAGTAGTAAATTGGCACTTTTGGCACTCCTATCCTCATTTTGTCGGTTTTCACATTGCATTTTTTGGGGATTATGTTGAAGGGCTACCTTATGCCTATACAAAAAATTAAATTTACAATTAGAAACATCGATGTACGCTTCCTAAAATTTTAACTTGCTGATATAATATTGTGTTGTATCTCTACTTTTCTCTCTCCTCTAAACCCTGCAGTAAGGAAAAGAATGCAAGGAAACGGGGAAACAAGAAGGATGCCTTGACAGACGACGAGAAACGTCGTTTATCAACTATGTGTGAAGAAGAGGAGGAAGATCACCACGGTGGAATTACCATTAAGGTAGATCATGCTCTTTGACGTCTGTCTCATCCTTAAAACAGTAAAATAATTCTTAGCGAATATATCATAATATTCTTATTATTGGGTAAATTGATTTAAAATTATATTTACAGTACCATTATAATTATATATATCGTTGTATCGTTTCTTATTATATATTTTATTTTATCTACCCGTTAATAAGAATGTCATTAATAAAAACAGTAGCAAAATTTTGAAAATCTATACATTTATATAAAAAATTGTTTTATTTTGTGAATGATGGAAATTGCTCCAATTTGATAAATTAACACTGAATTGATATAACTTGTAGTAGTTAATTAAGTAGTAGTGCTATATATTATGCGTTTTTTCTGTTATTAGGAAAGTAGTTTGTAGCCAAAAATATAGAGGACTTACAATACAATTAGTTGTTAAAACGATTTAAACAATTGCAAAAAAATCGTAAAACTTTGAATTAAACGATTGAACGATACTATTTATCGTCCCGAGTTATCCGACTACCATTTGAAACAAGACATGTCTTTAACTATAGCAAATTGTCCCGTTGTATGTCACGTTAGTTGACTTTTATGCATTCATTGCAAGCACATTGATTGATTGATTAGTTTATTTAGAATGTAGAATTTGATGGCATTGCGTTTGTTTGACAAATTTAATACTTTAACCCGTTGTATAAGCTTTACTATATGATTATCATTATAATTAACGCCTTCAATATATTTATAGTTTGATACTTTATAGAATACAAATTATATTGTGTTATGTTTTATTACATACTTCAATTTTTGATTGAAAGAGATACATTGAACATTTTTTATTTCATTCTCAATTTACCTTGTTACCGTGAAAAGTAATAAAAAACCTTTTGGAACTGACGTGGTTTTCACACCAAAAACAACGCGTAGTTAATATACATAGCTGTAAATGTTGAATGTGATGTCTAAACATGAAAATTTTGATTATAAAAAATCCTATACACATGAGTCTGCTTTGAGCACTGAAAATACTGAAATACTATTGGAAATACAAAAAAATAGTAAAAATTAAACAGTACGTCATATTTCTAACATTGGAATTGTTTGAAACAAACAAACCATATAATATACAACGATATTTGAAACGAATCAAAAATAAATTTCAAATCAATAATTATTGTAAATTGTAAGAATTTTAGAGAGTACAAAGACGCTCTTCTGCTAAAAACTGCAGGATTGCATGTTATACACTCTTTCTTTCCTTTAAATTGATTCGTTAATTTCCTTTAGAAGATTGGTATTGATAAAAACACAGTGACTGTAGACGTGATAAAAATATACTGAATTTATTACTGTAGATTATTCGTAATTGGCGAAACATTTATAACATCGCTCCTAAATTTATCGCGCGATCGCCAACTTGTATGCAAAATATGACGTGTAAATTACTTGTATCGTATTTATTAAATTAATGGGAACTTTATAATAAGATGTAGCAATGAAGAACACGAATTAAGTGAAACACATAATCAATAAAACATCGCAGTTGTATTACCAATTTACTAACATCATTTTCACCTATTTTTTGTCATTCCCAAATTTAAACCTTGGGTTATTTTTCGGGAATTCCTACACATACGATACTTGGAAAATTTTGACTTTTAAAAACATACATAAACACTCATCTATCAGATAATTCTGTTTACATGAAAAAATAAAGTAACTGTTTATTAAGTATTTAAGTTAATTGTTGATTTAGCATTGGCTAATTGAATAAAAACCAGTATTATTAAAGGTTTGCTGGCGTTATGATTGCTTGATGAAAATTCATGCTGTACATATATAGCACAAGTTTGTGTCGCATAATACTTGACTTGTGCGATTTTTTTTTCAAACATTACTTATTAGTGTAGCGGTAGTAGTCCTCCACCGCCACTGAACCCTGAACACTATTGGATTGTCCAGTAAGAACGCACATGTCCAAAAAGTAGTATAGCACCCATTCATATTTTGCTTGAACTTTTGCATCCATTCGTTAAACATTTCAGTAGTAAATTGATACTTTTATAATAACCCTTCTTAATATACTTCAATAGAATGAAAATAGATAAAAAGAGTTTTTAGAAAAGTGCTAACGGTAAAAGTTTTACTTGAAATTATAGTTTAACTATCTTTTAAGACGCCGTAAACGCCGGTTATACTCATTAAATATTACTACTAATTACTATTGTTTTAAGATCAGCTCATTTTTCTAATAAAAGAATATCTGCTATATATTTTTGCTGCTGTTTATCAGATTTCCCTTTTATAGACCTCAATTTGCAATTCAATTATATTAATTACACTTGACTATTATTCAAACGAAAAGATGGTTCTATTTTAGAGAAACGTGTCCCCCGTTTCATTTCAAAGTTTGAGTCTTTTTCTCATTGAAGTTTTTTCCATTTGATATAACTATAGGTCGGAATTCCAAATCCATAAATGTGAACAAGTGGATTATTCAAGAACCGAGTTGCTACTCGAGAGATGATGATGGTCATGATGACTTACAACTTTATTTGATGAGAAGACTATGTAAAATTGGAGGCATCAGTAGTTGTGAGTTTTAGTCTAATTTTAGTACAAAAGTCAATTTGGCTTGAACGAATAAGTAATTCATCCCACCACATAGTCGAAATGTAATTCTTTTTGAAAATAAAAATGCATCAAAAGAAAAATGCGTATAAAAAGTGTTTACATGAATAATCACATAAGAGCGATTTCAGGACAAGCCATTTTAAAACGAAAGTTTTGAAGTTGCAAAGTTTTAAAATGCCCACTGTTTACGGTGTCTTCAGTCTGAAAAAAACTGCATATAGCTGTATAGCATATTATATATAAATGTATCTTATAAGCAAGAAGTAAAAATATAGCACACAATTAAGCTTGTTAAAAAATTCACGCAATTTCTCATAGAAAAATGACTGTTATGAGCAGCGTATATGTATACAAAATATAATTACAAATTAATTGGCTTGGTTGTTCGTAGACTATAAATTAAAGCTTATTATTTTCAATTCATATTATAATTTTAAGGGATCCTACTAAAGTATGAAGAATACGAAAAAATTGCATCGTGGAATTAAAAAAATATTAAACAAAAAACTAAATATCTAAAACCGTTATCTTTAATTTTCGTTTTTCTTCATTCTATGATTTCCATGTTATTATTCTTTCCCAACAGATGGTTTCTTCCCACAAGAATTCGAAATACAGCTCAGAAACTCCCGTGTGATTATGTGTATTACTAATTTTATTATTAATTAATAAGAAAAACAATTATTGGAGATGCGAGAAATTATTGGCTCGCATAGCCAAATTTTTCAGACTGCTTATTGTAGCAGCCTCGAACGTCAATTGGATTATTAGATGCTGAGAAAACCAACCTTAGAAAAAAAATTCTATTTTAAACTATCTACTTGAAATACTTCTTCAAATCTTCCCTGCGCGAAAATGGAAAGCTTAAAACTTTTAACTGATAAACGAATTGAATCGTGTATATTTACATGTTAGACATAAGAGAGATGCAATTAATTCAGAAAAAATACGTAGAAGTGAACTATTTTCTTCAAAAAATAGCTACTACTAAATTCAACTTTAAAATAACGTATCAATTACACTTCAGTCAATAAATCACTTATTGATTCAAGTCGATTTATTCCCAGATTGGTAAAAATTTGCATACTGCTATCTTCTCACGAAAAAATTCACAGCAGTTCAGTATTCTGCTTGACCTATTTATAAGGATATTATGCAGCAAAAATGGCCAATAATTCATCTAAAAGAAAAGCTGATCTAGGTGTTTGGATAAACTACGTTTTTCTCCCATTTAACAACATTCAAGAAAGAAGCTACGATTTCCTTATGGAATTTTCTTATTTTCTGTTAATCTACAATTGACAATGTTTCCATTCATTGTTCATCCTCATTTTAAAGGATGGCGAATAAAGTGATAAAAACTATCGTTTTGGGTAACTGTTAATGTAGCAATAAAACAATTTTTATTGGCGATGCAAAACAGCATCTTACACCGACAAAGCACGTAAATTAAATATAATTAGATGTCATGTGTTAAGTGAAAGTTGAACAGTGTTACTTTGTTAACGTGACATGTTGAATTAGTGTTTAGTTTAGAAGCGAACGTCTGTACTACTCTCTTTGTGTTTTTAAACTCTTGTAGTTCAAATTCAAAACTCAAAACAATTAAAACCAAATAAAAATGAAATTTAACTATTTTTAGATGGATAAAAATATTCTGTATCCCTGCAGAAAATTATATCCTGTCTGAAAAGACATATAGGTTTAAGAATTTTTACAAAATCCGAGCATTATAAAAAAAACTACATTTACGAATCGCAAGTTTCTTTAAAAAAGTACATTCAAAAGAGCCAATTTGTTAAGCAGAAACTAATCTGAGGCTACAGTTTTTAGCTTCTATTTAATTTTTTTTAAAGCTACGACGAAATCAGAATCAGCAGTATAATTGAAAATTTTAAATAAACTACCAACGAAATGATCGAAACTAATCATCTTTGACAGCAATTGAATTTTATGATAAGGAAAATCAAGATGCAGTTATGCAATGCATTCTTTTCAAATCTGCTGCTCTACCTATTAAACATCTCTACGCATCTAACAGCTCCGATGCTGCAATTACTATTAATTAAACTATTATTCAAAAGTAATGTACATGTTTGTGTTGTGTTGTGATTGTGTTAGTTTTATCAATTAATTTGTTCCTAATTTTGTGAAAACTTTTAATAGAATAAGTTTACTGGAATTGTTAATTTAAAGGTACCAATACACGTGTTTTACAAAAATAAAATATACTTTACAAAAATACAAAAAAAAATGCAATTTTGCTTGAACGAGTTTATAGTATTAGTTGAATTGCAGCTTGTTTCACTATTGGTCAAGCAAAATATTAAAAAGAATTGAAATGAAATGTGTGAACAAGCAATGAACAGGAACATGTCCACCAACAGATTTATAAACCATGAAATTCGTAATTATGAAAGGGTATATTATTGGGAATTGTTGCAATGAATAATAAAGATGTGATCTCATAATATACATGAAAGTAGTACACATGTTAAAGTACATACTTAATTGAATGTAGTGAGCAAAAAATATATAGAGCTATTAGATGAACAAAATTTATTGTAATCAAGGAGGAATGTGTTGTGTGGAGAAACGTAATTTCTGAAAAAATCATTGTTGTTATTTATAAAAATACTTACACAATAGTATTGACACACGTTGTTGAGCAAACAAAGTGAAAAGTAGGCGAAACAATACCGAAAGTGCACTATACGCAAAGTGTGTGGTGGTGATGATGAGTGATGATATTCCTTCTTTTGCAAGAAAGAACAAAGACCAAGTTCAAAATCATCGATGATTTTTTCTTGCAACTAGTTTGAGAATGGCTATTCCTCCTGTGAAGAAGATGAAGAATTTTTTGTAGTTTTCCTGCCGGAAGAAAGAGACTATTATTGTGACGACTATATAGACTATAGATTCTTTTATGATGAATTACCCATTCACAAGAATGTATTTCCGTTAGCTGTCTTACAACAACTGTGAAATATGTATTGTACTGTTGACCTAGCCTGTTTAGATATAGAGTCAAAAAGTTGTTGACTTGCGGCTGCGAAAATTACGCAAATGTTTCAAATAAAATGACGATCTGAAAATTATATAACTGCATTCATTTCATTTAACACTAAAAATATTACCGATTCAAACCATGTGAATGAATCCATCCATTTCCCCAAAAAAACATTACTTTATGGCTATTTACCAACATTTTATTTCTTAACTATCGTTTCAGTTGTGTCATTAGTCATTACTCATTTTTTAAATCCTACGCACATTAGCTTGTGTACCTATTGATAAACGGGCATTTTAAATTTAAGTCCTTTTTATATCCTTGAATTGTTTACATGAAATATTACTGCACGTGGAAAGCTGTTAGTCCTTGTCTCTGGTCCACCAGTCTACTTCGTGATCAACAAATTATACTCCACTTAAAATTTGACGTTAATGTGCTGCGCTGTAGATTAACATTATTCACCGAGAAATGCAAGACGGTAAATATTTGGACGGCTCTCCAATTCTAAGGTATATTTATAGCTCGTTTGAAGTGCAAGGTCGACTGTTTTCGCGAGTGGAAAAATAACATCCGAACAGGAAAACAGAAGATGCATGGAAGCTTATGACAAAAAAACGAGTTATGGCACAGTAACATAATTCTTTTTTCGGTTATATAGTATGAAATCGCACTATTTTGCGTCAGACTGAAAATATAAGAACATTGCCCATTATTACCTCTATACATACGTGTTTCTCTTGTTCAAAAACTTCTTTCATGCAATATGTATTGTAAAAGTTTTGTTTGTCGTCAGCAATGATAAAACTGAAACTGAACAAACCACAAGAGATCGGTTAGAATTTTTTCTCTCATGATTCACTCATAAGTTATCTGAATATTGATTTGTACTTTTTCGTTTGAGGACGTATTTGTGTTGGAAACTTTCTACAAATCCCTGCACTTTTCAAATGTTTGTTCGCCATTTCTAGATTTTCAGTTCATTTTCGTTTTGGAGCTAAAAGGTTTGTTGCGGGCTCACACTGTGTAAATCAGGTATATATCAAGTGCTTCCTCATAGCCATAAAAATGGCAGAATTGCCAAAATTCGAACGAGTTAGAACAAACAAAAACAAGGAAACAAACCTTTACGTTGGACTTTACTACACAATTTCTGTGAAAAGTATACCGAATTGTTACGTGACTTATGAACCTGAACCGCGTGAGGATACAAATTTGATGCAAATCGGCTTCCACGACACAGAAGGTTACGAAGAGGGAGGACTGAATCGGGATCATGTACTGTGGACAATTCTACCTGCAGGTGAGGGAGGGGAGAACGACTACTTCATGAAAGTTTTGAGTCTTCCGGAAGGGATATTGACGTACAGTCACTCGTTGAGTTGGGGTGGAAGGTAATTTTTTAAATATAAGGAAAAAATATAGTGATGATCAGAAAGCACGCCAATATTAGCTTTATCATTTTTGGTCTCGATTCCTCAATAAGTTGATACGTGGTGTATTACGGTGTTGTCGACATCTAGAGTAAAGCGATAAAATCTATTGATTACACAGATATTTGGAACTAGACTTAACCCATCCAGAATATTACAAACCTGGCGCAACAATGCACACCTCATCTCTCTGGCATTTTGAGCCTTCTGAACTACCCGACTATTTCACCATCCACAACAGCGATGAAAGAAGAAGCTTAAATTTTGTAACTTTCTCCAATCAGCCATCTGCCAACGGGCAACTAATGCAAATCGGTACTAAAGATGTAAAATACTACCAACCTAAAGGTAAATTCCGTCATGATGCGTTATGGAATTTCCGACCAGCTAATTTTGTTTTACATGCAAAGGTATGCAAGTTTGAATATGAGTTGCCCAGTCCAGAAGAGTTCCAAAGTGCTAGCATACCTATTAGGGTGACTGAAGAGATAACCCTTTTAAATGACACGAGTGAACCACATGTTCAAATTGATGAAAGCGTGTCCCTCAATGAAAATATTTTAATTCGCTTTCTGCAATCATTCAAAGTTTTCCAAGAGGAAAATATTGAAATTGATTGCGACTTTTTAAAACAAGTGGCTTCATCTTTGGAACCTCTCAAATTTGATAAGCTGACCAACACGCAGTGGTGCGTTAACCAAGAACGAAAATTTCCCATAAATCAAAAGCTTTTACTTGATCCAAATGGATCAGCCAATGTAACTGGATTTTGTAACTGGGTTTACAACGTGGAAATACCTTTCACCGCGGTGGTGGAAGTACGTGCAAAATCCGATGTGGCATATTGCCCCACTCCAGTGGAGCTTCATTGTATTAATACAGAAATTCAAGACTGTGACATTATTGAATACTTTTTAAAATATGAAAAGTTCACAGGCAAAATTTTACCGAGAACAAAGAAAAGTCCATGTGGGATAGTTCAGTGTCAAGTTGGTGGAACAATTAAGGCTAGTTTTGGACTGGACACTAAACTTCAAGTGAAGTATTTGTAGAATAGTGAATTATTTGTATTTGTAGAAGTTTTAAGTCATAGCTTTGGTTTCAACGAAGATCTTTATTTTATTCCTTAAAAGATTATGAATTATCCCCCTTCACAAATTGTGTAGTTTACAAACTAATTTGATTTACTCGCAGAATGCATAATTTTCAATTAATCTGGTATGCCTATAACTTTGTCATAATGATTATAGATGAAATACAGTATTAAAAATTACTATTTATAATTTAAATCTATGTACGTGAAGAAATTCTTATAAAACTGTACTTAATATCATAAATTTAAAATGAAATAAAAGTGCTATATTTTAAATAACATGTCCTTGAAACATATTTCGATCATAACTCATAACTTTACTGCACATGTGCAGTAATACCGCATTCTAGCTCGTTTCAAATGAGAAATGCTACTTGTTAATCAATAATATCTGGGTAGATAGACTTCTTCACATTTCTTCAATCATTTATGTAAGCTTGTGTAGGGAAAAGAAATCAAAATTCTGCTATGCATCTGAAGCAATCATGGTAATAATGGTATGCAAGGTGGCATGCAAAACAACTCCTAAACAAGCGGTAACGAATGTGCTGATGAATACCATTAAAGTTTTTTCTGATGTAGCTTAAAGATTACAAAAAAATTAACACTATGTATGCTCCATAAAGGTGTGTTAAAAGTCTTTCACCGCATCCATTACTTAAAGACAAGCATGCGATAAATATTTATCTGCGCTTTCCATCTATGTTTCTTCACATATTTGTACATTGAAATTTTATTAGTGTGTGTGGGCACACAAAATGCAGTATTTCTGACTGAAGACAGGAGTTTTTAGAAGTGAAGGACCGATTGATTAAATTAATAAAATAAATACCAGCAAATCAAAGCTAATTGGAAGTTGGTTGAACCGTTGAACGAGTGAACAAGCTATTTGACTAATTATTGGGATTTATTAAATGAAATGTCAACGTTGCAAGTATTTGTTAGTTTGTCAGTAGATACATAAGTAGAGATTATATATAATTAGGTAGAATACTCGGATCATTTCCCCAAAATGAATGGGATTCAAAACATTTTTAACCGTCATGTTATCGTTCGTTGTAATCAAAGACAACGGGATTAAACTCCAAGATTTGATTTAGGTAGTGTGGCTTTGCAATAAAATGTGACGTACCAAATCAAAATGATGCATAGTCATGAGATAAGTAA